>LUCG01298783.1:0-10477 GCA_001633085.1 Carthamus tinctorius
ATACCTTCTTAATTCTCTTAATCAATTGTTAATCAAGTGGTAATCCTAGTTAATTATAACAGAGAGTAGAGTTTCCATACCAAGAAACTTTCTTAAAGTTTTTCCATTCTACTTATCAAAGCTATCACACAACTGGATCACATTTATAATATATATTTCAATTATTTGATCATATACATCAATGCAATATTAACTCATTTTTTCTAACGTGCTACATCGGCTTTGCAATAAACATTTATATCAAGTCAATGTCACCCATCTTTCAATTTAGTTTATATATTAATAAAAAAATTAACTTTTTGTTTAATTAAATAAAAGAAAATGAAGAAAACTATGAAAATAGTCCACTTTATGTTTATGATCTGCAAGAGTTTTCAAGTTTTGCAAGACTTGCAATTCTCTGCAATGAATCTTTTCTAGGTGACAATACCATCTCACTTGTAAGAAGTGTTTACAAACTTGATGTGGATCGTATCCCATTCACCCCAGGTTCGAATCCCTTCATGCGCATCTTGTGGTCAGGCTTAGTCTCAGACGACCGAATTTTCTTTCAGTTCTATATTGCCAAGCATGTAGTCTAGGCGAAGCCTAGATGAACCTTATCTAAAACAATTATTTCTTTATTAAAAACGATCACAAGTTTCAACTTGTGTACGCTTTGTGGGAATGCATAAATTATAATAAATATGGTCGCTTACTTGTAGTAAGTAATAACTAAAATAATTATGTATTTAAATACAAGTTAACAAATACACTCTTATCTTCTTATTGTATATTTATAAATAATAATAATATATTGTTAAAAAAGAGAGAATCTAAAGACAAAAGAACATAAAAAAGAGGGAGATAAATGGCAGGAGCCAACGGTAACGATGAGCGTTATGGAGAACGAACAATGATGAGTCAGCATGGCGGGGGGATGTAAATCTGATTTTGGATTCTTTTTTTCACTTTAAAACGTTTCTAGACGGCTACGAATAACTTTTTTTTTCACTTTAAATGTTTCTAGCCTCCACTCTGTGAACCTACCATTGGTAAAAAAAATATCTACTGAATAGCTTCTCTCCTGACCTGTATCATTGATCTACTAGTCATCCTCATGAATTTGTCGCCGTTCTTTCCAGTCACGAATTACTTACGTACCATATTAATTCGATACCCATAAAAACAATATTCAAGATCCATGCAGATCCATTCTCATTAATTCCAGAGACCCATGCAGATCCATGCTTTAGGGTTATTTGAGAAAAACTCTTTTTGATTATAGATATTATGTAGTCAGATAAAACATTACAATTCACTCGATATTTGAAGTAAAAAATGCACATACGAATTAAATACAAGAACCATTAACAAAATCTTATGTGAGAATGGAGTATTTATGTGTCACACCCTACTTTTTAAAGTTGTGACGGCTACCGAATCATGATGGATACAAAACAAATACATGAACAAACTATAACCAATAACAACAAAATTCTTTAAACATCTTACATCAGTAAGCAAATGAAAATATAAATCATAAACACCTATAACCGAATCTAATATAATATCGAGCTCTAACTGCGGACACTACATGATATCTTTGTCGATTTTCATTTTAAGAGTGCATGAGATACATATTAAAAGTTAATTCTATGCTAAGTAGGTAGATTATTTATGTATAAAACATTTCATAGCTGTAATTCATATAAAAGAAACAGCTTTTACAGTAACTTTTATTTTATTTTATAAGTTTTTAAAAGATTTAACCCTCGATCTTGAATTTAATTGGTTTATATTGGTAGCAATTCTTTTAGGAGATCGGGCTTCTATATTATCTTCTGAATCCATTGGGCCTTGCCTTTTTTATGTCCATTAAACTTTAGTTTTGGTCCGTTTGTTTTAAATAGAATTTTATAGGGGTGAGCAAAGGCGAGTATCCGGTCAAAATTTATGGAACCAGAACCGGAACCGCCGGTTCCTATAATGAAGGAACATGAACATGAACCGGAACCGGTTGCACCGGTTCTTCATATTTGGGAACCGTTCCCGGCGCCGGTTCCGGTTCCGAAACAGGGTACCCGGTATCTAATTTTTTTGGGTATCCGGTTCCGAACCGGCGGTTCCGTAGCGGTTCCGGCTCCAAAAGGGGGTACCCTGTTCCGATGCTCACTCCTAGAATTTTATATGCAATTACATCGCATGACAGACGAACTCCAATTTCTTCATTCTAAGTGGATTCCAACCATTCTAACCAATCTGACTTTGACTTGAGCACAAGAATGTCTAAGATTAACGCCCTTGACTCCAACTGATGCGTTGCCTTCAAAATACCCACCCAGCCAGAGTTGGATTTTTTAGTAGTACTCCCATCCCAATAAGATAATGAGGATGAGTTAATTTTACGTTTGGTTGGCGGTGTATGAAATAAGATTCAGTTCCTTTGAACTTTGTGCTTGATTCACAAAATTTAGTTCCTGCATGAAAACAGAAATACTAACATTATTAACCTCTAAGGCCATGAGTTGTACTCACCCTTTTCCCTTCCTTTACCCAATGCCACATCAGTGCCACTTCATTCTCCCTTCCCCTTTAATAAAGAAGAGAGAGATATAGAGAGAAAGGNCTCACCCACCAGGTTGTAGAAAGTCGATGACACCTACCCCTAGCCAAACCCGCTAGGGGGTTTCGGTGTTCTTGATGGATCCACGCCGAACCCGCTGCCTACCTGCTACCAATGGGTAAGACATAATGGATGGCCTAACAACAATAACAATAAAGGTATTAGCCGCAATGGTGGTTGTAGTTTTATCATTATTAGTAGTGGTCGTGGTGATAGTAGTGGCCATGGTAGTATGAGTATTCGACTTTATTGTAATGTTTAAGTCTTATTGTTTGCACCGTTTCTTGTTTAGATCATATTAATATTTTTATAAAAAATGCATATAGTTTAAATGTAACAATTAACTCAGTATACAATATATCAATATGGGGGTGTATAAGTGACTTTTTTGGGCCTAAAACATGATAATGTTAAAAGGTTTGTTTAAGTATTATAAAGAAAATTTTAGAGTATTGAAAGTAAGAAATTTATACGTATTTATATTAATTAATTACGAATTGTCTATCTGATTTGTTCATTTAAATGGTTTTCGTCAGTTAAAACGATTTGTTCATTTAAATGGTTTTCGTCAATTAATTATGTTTGTACAAACGATTTGTTCGTTTAAATGGTTTTCATCAATTGACTTTGTTTGTACAAACAATTTGTTCACTTACATGGTTCTCCTCGATTGACTTTTTTTTTGTAGAAATATATCCTTTTGGTTTGCACTTAGTTTTGGTTTTGGTTTTTCCTTTTCACAAACATTATCTCAAGCTTGTTAAGAGCTTATCACATGAGGGTATTTTGATCAATTTTTTCTTCTCTCTTTGATTTGCTTCACTTAGCATACCCAAGAAATGCTAGCACACAAACAACTGACATACAAGCCTTAAGAGAAAAAAAAATATCATGGAGCATACATGGTTGTTGGATACTGAAACATATTGAAATTATTCAAAGTTATACATGGTGGATACCCCTAACAGAAATACAAACATACGATTGCAGATCCAACAAAGAGAATAATAAGAGAGCCCAAAGAAGAAAACCGAGAGATAATTTGTTCAAAGTTTACGATAATTCAATGGTTGAATTAGGGTTAGTTTTTTTGTAAATTAATTTTGTTAATTGCACTCTTGGAGAAAAGAAATTTGAAGACGTAGATAGAAGAAAATGATGAATAAGACCGAAATACCCTCACGTGAGGGGTACGTGCGGAATAGACCAAAAGAAACAAAAGCCAAAAGAAATACAAATCACAGGAGTTGACTTTTGACTTTTTATGACTTTGACATTTTGATGTTGATTTTTTTTGTAGGGTTAATGCTTTTTTTTAGGGCCATAGAATCATGTGTAGGACTCTAATATTTTTTTTTTGTTAAGAATAGTTAGAGATTTCTTTGTAACTTAAAAGTAATGAATGGTAATAATTTTATAAATACTAATGAAATAATAAATAATTTTAGCGAAGTTTTTCTCGTTTCCTCTCTTATCCAAACTTGTTTCTTTCAGCTCCGAATTTCCTCGATACTTGTATAAACGATGTTTGTCACTCTTGTCATTCTAATGAAACGGCGATAACTCTAACGGGCATCGGTGACTTCGAAGCCAATTAAATTACTTGTCTCCTTTTCAAAAAAATAAAATAAAAATTTAGCAAAGTTTTTCTTACTTAGACATGCTTATATATTAGATTACGAAATTTATATTGTGGATAGATGTCTTCAAATGTTTGAATAATTACCAAATTAAAAAAAAAAAGCAAGTTTGAATCAGTCAAATAAAAGAACATGTTTAGTATCACCAATTTTATTCTCACTTCATAGGAATTAATTTCATGGATGATTTAGATGAATTATGTTGTTATCTTAATTATATTAATATCTAACATTTTTTATTTTACATTTTTCTATCTTTCGATCAATCTAAAAATGAATTCAAATAACTATATTTTGATTTTAGATTTTAGATTTCAAGGTGTTGTTAATTTTACAAACTCTACTGTACGATCAATGCACCAAAAATATATAAAAAAAGTAAGACTTGATCTTGAAGTGTGTTCCCGGATCTGGTAAAAGGTTTCAATTAACATATTCCTTAATTTTATCGTGTTGACATTGTTTAGAATAATGAGTTTATAATAATTATAGGTAGGTTCTGATTTTGTTACGTGTTAGTTAAATTTGGTAAATTCGTTTGTTGATCATAGGATCTCTAAAGGAATGCGCTACTAAATGATTTGGTATTTTCAACAAATTTTTATGAAATATAAGAAAGTTAAATAAAGTTGACTTATGTCAGGAAAACATTTATGACCATTCTTTTTTAATTTTAAAGGCTTTATTTATGGCCACTCTTTTTTATTGGAAGACAAATCCTTGTTGGATCTTGAGGCATAAGGGTTAAGGACACATTTGACATTCTAGTATTATTACATGATTTACCAAAAAAACATATGTGATCTCAATGCTTTGAAATTGAGGGTTTCTTAAGAGGGTGGTCCTAAACATGAAGTTTTTCTATGGATATTCTTTGCCCATCTTGTAGCTATTCTAAGTTGTCTTTGAATAGTGAAATTATACGAATTTCATGCCCATCACCAAGTAGTAGTAGCAAGAGCGATGGTGGTGGTGACAGGTGGGGCAGTGGCAGTGGCAGTGACAATGATGGCAACAGTGAAAACAATGAATTTGCTTTTCTTAATTAGCGTAACAAACGTTCTTTTCTATTATTTACACCTTCCACTTGGCAAATTGATTTTTTTTACCTTACACATGAGATTAGTTTGTTTTGTTTTGATAATGATACGTTCCCATTTAATTAGAATTTATTAAAATAATGCGACAACTGGAAAATCACGTTATCAATAGTTACAAAATCTAACGGTTACCATAAGGAGTACCAATAAGAAGACCTGAATGTTCACTACGCCAACTGATAAAAAAAATCATCATTACAACAAATGAAAACCAAGTCAAACTTTGTTGCATTTCAACACATTTTGACATTAATATATTGAGTATGGATCTTATACTTATTTTCAATTAATGAACTCTAAAAACAGTTTTCTCCGTGATTGCAAAAAAAATACTAATTCGAATCCTAACCTCAACAAGCATGTTGACCTATGATAGATTTTATTAACAAAATAACAGATGATAACAAATATAATTTCGTATTTTGTACTTATTTTTAATAAATAAATTACTGGAAACAATTTGATATCATGGTAAAGAAAATATTAATTCGAATCATACCCTCAACAAAGTTACGAACGACAAATACATTTTCGTGTTTTATAAAATATAGGGTTTGGTCAAATATCTTTTGATTAAAAAAAATATTATAGTAAAAGGTTGATATAGGTTTGAATTTTTTTTCAATTCATATCATCTAGACATCTAGCCCGGCGCCCGGGCCCATCTATTTGGACCACTAGGGAAAGTTGAATACCATATATTTTGTACAAAATTATGGTTATATACAATACATACTTTCAAATAATATTAGGCTGTTAGTATTCGAGCCTTTTGAGTCCTCTACTACATTTGCGTCATATCAATATCACATCAGCTTTACCATAAACTAATATAAGTCTTTTGGAGCCCTCTCTGTTAGTATCCGAACCCTCCAAGCCAAATACCCAATACAATTTAAAAAAAGAAAAAAAAAAAGAGTGTGAGAGAGGAAGAGGAACGGGTAGGTTGGTGTGGTCACACTGCTGGCCTCAGCCCGCTGTAGGGCGTACCGGAGCCCGCCCAGCCCCATTCACCGGTACTCATGGCCTTGGTAAAGATGCTAAAAAATGATTAATCTGACCAACCTGGTTAACATAAGACAAAATAATCCGATTCAATATGAAGTTATTTGATACCTAATCGAGTTTCAAACTTTTCAAAGTGTACGTGTTGGATTGGAATTGGATTAGAGACTTAGAGCCATTTGAATACAACCCAACCCGATGCCTTTTGATATAATGAATTAAGTATGATTGTTAAGTTCTTAATCAATATATCTAATTCTTAGCCTCAATAGTAGTTTTAATATATCTTTATTTAATTGTTAGCTTTATTAGTATATTTCCATTTTCATTCTACGTGTTGTTGTTTAAACATAATCGTATAGCTAGATTGTAAATTTTGTAACAAAATTTCAATCTGACCAATCAACTAACCCAGCTCGTTAGGTTAGGTTGAGTTGAGGTTTCTAACCGTAAACATTGGACCAGGTTGTTCAAATGTCTTAACCAGACCAACCTAACACGTGTGCAATCGTAGATTACATATACATTTTTAGTTTATGAATTTTGAAATAAATAGCATATTTGTTTGTCTACTCATTAGATCATATTAATTGAATCACACTTATGTACAAGTAACTTTTTTTAGTATTTAAAAGACATTATAAATGTCGATTGTACCTAATAGTATGCAATATATGTATCTCGTTCAACTTTGTCAACTTCTTTATATCTATCCAAAATCAAGAATAAAAAAGAATCAAAACTAGCTACCAGACTTAAGATGTGGAGCTCAAAAATCTTTCTTATTAAATTAGATTTTTTAACTCATTTTCTATAATTATAGAGGTTTGTTCATGGCCCAATCAGCGACTCCTTACATAGATATCACAAGTCCATTGACATAGAATGTGAAATCTTTTTTACATAAGCTGGTTGTACAAAGCTTGTTTGTTTATATACGTAGTATGATCTCGAGATATACTGTTTGCTTCAAAAGGTATTACAAACTAACCAAATTTTCATAAAACAAGCATGATAATACGTAACTGCCAAAAAATAGTACCAAGAACAAGTAAGAATTAGACATCCAATTCGTGATTACTTATTTTGAAAAACACCTGGCTCTTTAAAAATGCATATAGTTATTGAATTTTATTTGAGTTTTTTTCAATTATATATTTATATCAATATAAAACCATAAAAACGGTCGACCTTATAAACATGGTTACATGTGATACCCTTTAACTAATTTGATTATTTAATGTGTTATTATTGTGGTTTTTCTATTATTGTTATTATTAATTACAAGTTATTATAATTATTTGTTATTTTGCAATTAGAAAAAATGAGAGAAAATATATATTTAAAAGTCAGAAAAGGCAGTACATGATTAGCAAGTGGTTTTTAAATTAAAGTATGATTAATGAAAAACAAGTGGAAACTTTTATAATTATTGTTTTATTTTCCAACGGAAGCAGTTATTTAAAAGGATACGGAAAGATAAGACAAAAAAGAATTCATGATTTTTGATAGAAGAAAAATAGAAAAGAGAAAATTTTGAATATTCTAATGAGATTTTTTTTGAAGTTTTCTAAGACAAAGATCAAATTTTAAAGTCTCTAAAAATTTTAATAGCTTTTTTATTTTAAAGATTATAACGATAATTAAGGTTGTGTTTAGCAAACTAGCTGATAACCTATCTATTGACTAATAAGTTAGCTAGTAGCTGGTAAATTAGCTTATAAATAAATTATGTATGACCAAACTAGCTTAGAGTATAATAATTAATGTTAATAAGGGTATAATTGAAAAATTCAACTCCTGAAACGCTACTCCAACTAGTGTTTTAGTAAGCTAGCTGTCCATCCAAACATGTATTAGCTTATAAGCTAGTTTATCAGCTAGCTTATTTTTTGGCAAACATAGCCTATAAGAGAAACGATTTTTATTATGCAACAAATAATATTTTTTAAAGTAAATGTATGAGATAGAGAAATAATATTTTTATTGTTGTATGAAATATTTTGATGATGTAATAAATGTTGTAATCTCCATAGTAGAGACGTTGAAGTTGAATGCAGTTTTTTAGAAATTCTGAATTTTGATTCTTTATTTTAAATTTTTTTTAAGGAATCTGTTATGTTCTAACACAAACTCTTTTATCTTTCATCGTGATCATTTCTGGAATGTTTCTTCAAATTTGGAGATCTTTTAACTCTTTTTAGATTTTGTTGGAGCAAAATTTTTTAATCCTAAATGGCATTTTATCCTGAAATCTGATGAAATATCGATTACATTAATGAAGTTTTTAAATCCAATATTTATAGGAGTGTTAATTCCTAACTACATATTGAAATAAGTCATTTAGTCCCCAAACCTTCATTTTGACATATAGGAAAAGTTGAAGTCTTTATCAAAATAAGATTTTGAGATTTTCATTATTTGTTGATTCTTTCTAACATTATTTTCTCTTTTTTTGACATATATGACTCCTAATGTAATTTCAAAATTGGGTAATTATTAGCATCAAGACAATAATATTTTGTGGAAAGCTCCATCTAATCGAATTTTAAAATGTTAGAATACATGTCTAGCAATGATAGGATGAAATCTTAATAGTCATTTGTTAAAAACAATTAATTAAACATGTTGGAATTAAAGGTGGGTTAGAGGTTGCAAGACACTAGATATGAGAGACCTACAAATCAAGATAAGTCTATAGGATGTTTTTCTAGATTGCAAACAATAAACTATTTTATTTTGATATGATAGGTTAGAATACATGTCTAGCAATGTTTTTCTAGCCCTCTATCTGGACAGTATGCACAATCTCAAAGCACACGACATTGTAATGATTTTGAACTTTCACGGTATAACTTGTAGTTTTGAATAATGAAACTACAATCCAAATGATACCATATATATGTATGTATACTTTTTTATAGGGGGAGAGACAGAGGGGGAAAAAGTTCTGTTGCAAAATAATTAATTTTATGTTGTCAATTTAGGGCCAAAAGAGCATGGCACATACCTTGAGGTGTCTACATTCATTATGAATAATTAAGATGAATGTTCATGAACTATTCATGTTGAATGATAGACCATTAATGATGAAATAATACACGATTTATGATCCATGATTAATTGGTACACTATTTATGATGATTAATGCATATTCATCATTAATGATATATTTCTCATGATGAATAACACTTGTGTTTTGTGAAGGTGTGGGACATTTGGTGTGTTTTCATTTGTCCCTCGGTTCACAACCTAAAATCGGTTTACAACTAAACTACGCCTATATATAACTAATTTGTTATTCAAGAGTATTTATCGTTAACAAATTATGAATACTTGATTCTTACAGTCTTGAAACATACAAGGTTAGGTTCAAAAAAAAACCTTAAAAAAAGGGAAATCAAGTAACACATTTGCAGCCCTCCATCTAAACAATATGCACTTTGTGTATAGATGTAATTTGTAATATGTACATGTGCTTATGCACAGGGGTAATTGCATAAAACAACCTGATTTACTGCTATACACAATTGCACACGGTCCAGATGGAGAGTTATAGAGGTGTTCCCTGCTTTTCCTTTTTTAAAGGTTTTCCCTTAAATTTTGTCGTATTAGACCTTCCTAGTTATGGACTAAGGATATGTAGTTCATTATTTCACATACCACATTTCAGGTTGTTATTTTTTGCGATTTTGGAATTATTTAATTGAATTATATTACTCAGGTACAAATCTGTTAAAAAACCATAGCACATTTCACATGCGACGTATTGCGATTTAGGCATATGGTACGCAATATTAAAATATTGTTCAAACCACTTAGGCAGTATGGTTTGCGGTTTAGCCCTAAATGCACCATGCTCACCCTTAATGGTGCTATACTTACATAGAGGTGTTATGCGTTTGTGAAGGTCTAGATGAAAGTTAATTTGCTAGGTTTTGCCGTACTTTTATATTGTAAGAGGACAAACAAGCGAGCCCCTTATGCATAGACGGGCACAATGTAGAGCATAACGTCGTTTCTGTCACCGTTTCATTGCTCCTCCGTAGTGTAAAAAACTATTTGTTGTGTACCACCATATATATATATATATATATAATGAGTGATAATCATTTGTAACTCATATC
>LUCG01298790.1:0-11852 GCA_001633085.1 Carthamus tinctorius
TTATTTTATTATAATAATAATAAAAATTAGGCATATACTTGGCTGAAAAATAGGGCTGTTACAGAGATACTGAAAAGTTTGTTAATGACACAAGATTTAACGTGGTTCCACTGTCCTTGTGATAGTGAATGCCCACTGGAGAGGAACAATAGTTTATATTAACATAAGACAATTGGGAGGTACAAACTTACACGATCAAAGTACAAGGGAAGCTCTTGTTATGCCTCTGTTATTGCAACATTTGGACGGCTTATTGCAGCTGGTGAAACAAACCTTAATCGGCAAATATCTGTTGGTTTTGCTCTTCATGAGTACATGACTGTTAGGTGACTTGGTAAGTTGCGTTCAAAGTCGCCCACTCTTCTATTCTAGGCAATCCTTAAGGTGTGTACAAGTCACTGCTATTTATGGACTGTAGCTTCCAAGCCTTGTACATGTGACGACCACGTGATATTCTTGGTCGCAAGACCAAGACATGCTCATTAGATTGGCCGACTTCCCAAGTTGTGGTCGTCTCCAAGTGGGCCACTTCACAACTCACACTCAAATCACTTGCATGTCACTTTCAATGTACACTAATAAGGTTCAACCTTATATCATCGACTTGTTTGGGCCACCAAAAAAGTCACAAGCAAGTCACCAGCACCCAAATGGCTTTGTGTGCCACTTTTTCAACACTTTCGGGTGCGGTACCTTGGGGATGCTGTGGGGTGAGCAACCCTTGCAGTGTTGTCCCTATCCCTGAATTATTGTCCACGAATCCATGGCAATGATTTTCTCCAGCCTGCAATCTGCTTCTGCTCACCGTTGCAACAACTTATCTCCTGCTCCCCAGCATCCAGCGTTGCCGTCGTGTTTGTGCTTTTGATCTGCGTTCTCCTGTTTCTGCTACTGCTCCTACTCCGTTACCTTAAATCCCTAACTACATTCATCAACTAGGGCACATACCATGATACTTTATTGCTTCCTTGTGAAATGCATATTAAATCTAGGTTAACATGTGAAATTCTTATAAATTTTTGCGCATGTGAAATAGAAACTAAAATCTGTATGTTAAAAGGTATGCAAACTTGGACACTAGGCACTGCATGCATTGAGGCACGATGTGTTTTAGGAATGGCTTCAAAACGACGTAGATTTCAGGCCTCATTTTCTCTTGCCTCTGCAGAACCGTCTCCTGATGAGCAACAACATATAGCTTGTTGGGATGAATGCTGTTCTGTTATGGATATCGGACATGGCTGACAAGTCCCATCTTGAAAGCTGTGTTGATGAACAAAGCCATATCTACACTATGCTCAATGAAAGCCATATCCAGTTTGATGGCCTTGTCAGTGAGACTTATTGAAGAATTCTCTGATGGTTTTGAGTATGATAAACCAAATCAGCTTATCTCACTTCAATTCTAGGAAGCTCACTATCTATCGAATTTTGTCGATTGGACAATTGTATTTATCATCTTGTGACCTTTTTTTTTTTTTAATGTTTTCCCTTTTCCTTTCGGCCTTAATTGTTAGGCAATCTTAGCTCCTCTCCTTGAGCCTCTTTTACACCTGATATCTTACCCCACGATCTTTTTCTAAATAAGATATTGATGTCCAATGTCCTTGGCCAAAATTGGGGACACAAGTTGGCTTGTGTCTCTTTAGTGTTATCTACTTTATTGCCTCGTTAATGGATGCACTTCACGTCATCAATGACTTCCGGTATGCATTTATTTTTACATTTTGTTTCTTTTTCTTGTTACTCCTTTCTTTCTTTCAAACTTGTGTAGAACTTACATTTTCTTTTGATAAAATATTTTTCTCGAAAGCTTTATAGAAGCTGGGGGTGTTTACCAGTTACCACACAAGCCACTAAAGAGAGGGCAACATAAGAATGACAGCGAGGCAACCATAAGAAAATAATTGAAGATGATGTGACAATCCTCTGAGCAAGCCGAGTAGATGGAGAAGGAAGCAGATCCATGACAGGGATATCTAAAACGCAAACAAATGATCCCTAAACCATCTGACCCTATAGATAAAGCATCTTTAAGAGAAGGTGGATAGGAACATTGATTCGGTCAAGCAAGGGTGGATGAAGCAACTCCTGAGTAGAATATAGGATCAGTGAGGCCCTTTGAGGCCTATAACATCAGTCATGAGTGGTAGTGCCAGTGTGTTTCTATAGAGAGCAACTTGCCAAAAAAGATACGAGATGAGGGTTTAGTGAACTACCGTATATATTTCTGATAAAATGGACTAATATGAGGCTTTAGTATTAATTTATATTTGATGTATGAATCGTAAAATGACTCATTTCTTGTACATACATATTTGTACACACATAATTATGCACCCTGGGATCTTTAATCCTTTAGGAATTCTGAATCGCAGCACCCATATCACATGTAACATACCCGTATCCTTGCAACATAAAGTAAAATTGTGTGCTATTTATAATAATTAAACAATTATTTAAATAACTAACTATTTGTTGTGTTCTGATTTTATGTTGTATTCCAGTTCATATGGACAGAACTTGTCAACAAGCACATTCATAGGGGAGACATCATTTGCAATACTCATTGCCATTGTTGGTCTTGTTTTGTTTGCACACTTGATTGGCAATATGCAGGTATGTGGAAATAATTCATTATTGTTTTCTTGGCACACTTGAATCACCCCTCATACTGGTGTGTTTGTGGAAATGCATAACACACGATGACTAAATGTTTGAGGGAGAAGCCATCCAAATATCTTTCTTACCTCTTCCAATAGATGGTAGAAAATTGCAATTTCTTATCCCTTTTGTGCCTTCAATTATTCACCATGCTGATTACAGCACAAGCATGTAAAGACAAGCAACCTTACTGTTGTCTCTGAGACCGATCATATTCATACCTGCAGACTAGAATAAGAGTAGAAGCATGTGAACATTCTTGGACGCTAGAGCGTATCAGTAACTAACGAGGAGTGAGCCAAGTGTTCATGTTTTCTAACTTTTGCTACATGTAGATGAGTAGCAATTAATAACCTACAGATGTTGAATACAGGCATTACGTTTAGAAGGTTTAAGTATTTAAAAGAAGTTGAACTTTGAGTATTCTAGCCACGTTTCCCCTAATGGGTTTCTTGCATATAGATATTTTCTGGTTTCTATTTTTTTGATTAGGTTTTCATGCTTGCAGAGTTAAAATGCAGAATTGATACTCAGTCTTCTTTATCATCTTGGTGCAAAGTTATTCTTTGCTCTCCACCAATATTATATATGTACGTTGTGGTGTATGCAGACCTACCTGCAGTCGTTGACAATGAGACTTGAGGAATGGAGACTTAGGCGAAGAGACACTGAAGAGTGGATGAGGCATCGTCAACTCCCTGAAGATTTGAGAAAACGTGTTCGGCGTTTTGTCCAATACAAGTGGGTTGCAACTCGAGGAGTAAATGAAGAAGCCATCCTTCATGGCTTACCTGCTGATCTTCGCAGGGATATCCAGCGCCATCTATGTTTGGACCTTGTTTGCCGGGTATCATCTCGTAACTGTTATTTCATATTTTCTGCACAAGATCATGTCAAAAACTGCAACAAACTTTGGTTTAGTTCCTTTTTAATGTAACGAATAATCTTTTTCCTCGTACGAAACGAAGCTCCAAAATTTCCTATTTTGTTAAATTTGATGACATGGTACCATTTACGAAAGCAAAGTGGACTATAAACTTACAACCCTTTTATTTTTGCATATTGTAGGTCCCGTTTTTCTCCCAGATGGATGACCAATTACTGGATGCAATATGCGAGCGTCTTGTTTCTTCCTTGAGCACGGAAGGCGCTTACATGGTCCGTGAAGGAGATCCTGTGACCGAGATGTTCTTCATCATCAGAGGCAGACTCGAGAGTTCCACAACAAATGGTGGCCGGACGGGCTTCTTCAATTCCATCATCATGAGGCCTGGAGACTTCTGTGGGGAAGAACTTCTTGCATGGGCTTTGCATCCAAAGTCAACAGTCAACTT
Organism: Carthamus tinctorius; assembly: GCA_001633085.1. Lineage (NCBI taxonomy): Eukaryota > Viridiplantae > Streptophyta > Magnoliopsida > Asterales > Asteraceae > Carthamus > Carthamus tinctorius. The sequence continues at coordinate 3,999 of LUCG01298790.1, forward strand.
ACCCTCTTCGACCAGAACCGTCCGATCCCTTACCGAAGTGGAAGCATTCGCTCTCCGAGCTGAAGATCTAAAATTTGTAGCCAATCAGTTCAGGAGACTACACAGCAAGAAGTTGCAGCATACTTTTAGGCACTACTCCCACCATTGGAGGACATGGGCAGCTTGCTTCATACAGGCTGCTTGGAGAAGGCATAAGAGGAAGAAGATGGCCAGATACCTCTCTTCCATGGAGTCTTTTGTTGACCAGAATGAACAAGAAGACGACCAACAAGATGATGATGAACAAGAACAGCAGGCTCATGATCCTCCGTCTCAAGTAAAGTCAAACCTTGGGGTGACGATATTGGCATCTAGATTTGCTGCCAACACAAGACGAGTGGCTGCTCAGAGGCTTAAAAGCGGTGGTGGGTTGCCCAAATTACAGAAACCTGAGGAGCCTGACTTTTCTGCTGAGCCAGATATCAGTTAGTTGGGTGAAGGAGAGGATATATATAGTTGCAAAATATGACACCAGAATGCGGTGAGCTGATTTTGAATCTAGATTGTTTTTGGTGAAGTTATGTGGTAAACTGAGGGAGCGGGATTCGTAGAATTTGGGTCCTGATGGAGTATGGTGGCTTTATGTTTGAGGACTCTTTGATAGAAGAGTGAGAAGTTTGTAAAATATAGGAGCAAGTAAATGTAGAGGGTCTTGACATTGATAGAGCTTAGAAGTTTGTAGTTATGTTTTGTCTTATTTCTAAACAGAGTAAATTGAAGTTTGGGTTTTTTAGGATTGTGGTTGATTTGGTGGGTCATTTGTACAATTAGAGATGGCCTAGGGACCGGTTTGGGGTTAACCGAATCTTGATCAATTTGTGATAAGTTAAGGAGATACTGGTTATGACCAAGGTTCTAAATGACGTGAGGCATAAGGTAATGACGAGGTCTAGCCTTTAGTCTTACGAGTTATAGCGAGACCATGACGTTTTTCATGGAGTGCCCTAAGGCGGCATACGCATATACTTGTACTTGTAAATGTCAGTGTTTTGAATAATATCATAGAACAAATTAAATTCATTGCAAGTAATAAAACTAAAAAAAAAAAGAATAATCATTGATACAAAGTATATTAAGCTTATAAAAATGGTATCATGAGTGCAAAATCGAGATTAAATCTCTTAATCTCTTGAATCCCTCTAGTCAAACTGGGTTAAGTAGGCTATTACTTGATCCTTTTTCCCAAAAAATGTTACAACTCTTGGCCTCTTGCTCTCACCTTTGCCTTCATGATTCGTGACTGGTCTTTTGCCCATCAACTACGACGCACAGCGTTGCTACTTGCTAATGCCCACCATTGCTTTTGGCAACCGTCTTAACCTCTCACATTGACTCATCTTCTAACCCTTCAATCTCGGCTCTTACTCTCAGTTCTCAAATCACAGTTAGTTTCATTCAAACTTGAAGCAATGTTTTTTCTTTCTTAGTTTCTTATTTGCTCATCTAGTTATCTTATTTGCTTATTTTCCTTGAATCTTGATCTTTTCTTTTTTAGGTTCTTGATATTTAGTTATTGTTATCTTGATGATACGACTGTGTGAGTGATCACTTATTTAAGTGATCTACCTTTACATCATCTGTGGTTTGATTATTATTAACGGGCCGAATTATACTTGTTACAGAATTTGGTTATTTGTGGTGTACATTTTCCTTTTTCCTTGGATCTACTCTCTTCGCTAACACCCCTCTATCTTCTGGACGACAATACCGGTAGGTTTCAGATCTCTTTAAAATACGTGTCATATGTTTCTATGATTAGAGATACTTTCTTACTCTCCATACAAAGAATCCAAAACTATAGCTCTGGTTTGGTGTGAATTTTATACTATGGATTTTAAAAATATGAGAGATAAAGAAAGAGCTTGGCTATTTAAGTATCTATATTAAGGGTTCGGGAGTTTAATATTTTAAAAGTACAATTTATATTGAAATAGATTTAAAACAGAGTAGATGTATTATTTTTAAAGATTTTAATTTTAAATTTATTATAGAGTATTTTAGTTATTTTTTACAGATGATGGCCAGCTTAGTTGGTCTAATGTATGGGTTATAGTTCCCATATGGTGAAGGTCAGGAGTTCGATTCCTACCGGAGTCCATTGTGGGGGATTTTCCTTGAACGAGCCGGGTTCGAATCCCAATTGATGCCTTGAAGCTTCCTTGAACGGGCCGGGTTTGAATCCCAATTGATGCCTTGAAGCCCTTTAAATGGAAACTGGGTGGTTAGGCTGGGGGTGGTTATACTCTGTTGCACGAACATGTCTTAAATTTTTTTTTACTTATTTTCAAGATTATTTAGAAAAAGAATTATAGAGTATAATTTTGTTTTTTTTATATTCTTGTTGCTTCTTTTGAAACTTGGGTTTACTAAAGTTTTTGTTTTTAATATCTGACCTCAAATGCAAACCCCAACCAAACTAGCAAACTGTTTGTATGAAACTGAAACCCAACAAAAAGATAAAGAAAAGAAAGGAAGGAAGTTGGGATAATGTTGCTAACTGGAACAAGAATTACATCTTCATGGTCTCTTTCTTGCAACTATTCACCCACTCTTCAATCTCGCACTTCAATTCGTAGAAACTATTCACCCATTTGCAGAGCTACACTTTCTGTCCACGGAAAACCCAACAGTCTCTTTTCATTATCTTCATCCTCCACCAGGTATCTGCTGCAAATCCCTTTTCAATTTTCTCATTTTTGTTATCTAATTTGAGCCCTGCAAGTGGGTGTTCTCTAAAATTCTGTGAATTCGGGCGCTGTTGATTATGATTAAGAAAAGAATTGCACTTTTCATTACCTCCCATGGGTCTTTCTGAAAATTGAATTTTGTTGTTCTTGATGATGGTTGGAATCTTGCAATTTGTAACTGCAAAAAGGGTCATTGTAAAAGTTTGATTTTGATTGGGAAGTTGGTGTTCATGGGTAAGATTGGAGATCAATTACACCTTATTACTGCAAGCATGCCCTAAAAATTCACTTGCAATTTGGTGTTCTGTGTCTTGATTTGTTTGTAGTAGTCTTATATAGTTGTGAGTTGTTTAAGGACATCAGTTGTATACATATTAATACGCAAAGCTATCGGGTTCCTCAGTCTGTTGCCTTATGTATAGAGTTTGATCTTTGAAACAAAGTCATCATCCTTCATGAACTGTGATATAACAAGATTTTGACCATAGATTTTGAAAATTGATACAAACTAAAGCATGGTTGTGAATAGATCATTGGAGCTTTAAAAACTTGACCATATACGAAGATGTCACATTTCAAACAACTACGAGACATCCTAAAGTGGAAATTATTACCCTCCGAAAGAGAATAGATAGTAATAGATTACCCAAAACTTATTCTATCCCTTAATTGTGTAGACCGTCTCCTTTTGATGATCTTGGAACTCATAAGATTTTCTTTTCTCTTGTTGTGGCATCTTGCCCCTCATTGGTTATGGGAGAAACTGTAGACCCCTTATAAGCCCTAATTTATGGACTACTAATAACACCCCACCATTGTTTCAAAGTTGATTTGGAAGTTACTGGGTTTAGTCTGTTTTAATCGGGTTTTGGGTGATACAATTGATATTGGAGGAGTGTTCCCTTGAGGGGTAATGAGTTGGACTCCTGCATCTTTTGAGGATAATAATTATTTGTCACGAGGATGTCGGCTATTTTAATGTGGGGAAGTTTGTGATATCTTGCCCATTTGGCTGTGGGTTAGTAGCATGATTCCCTTATAAGAAATAGTATGTAGGCTACTAATAATTTCCATCAATTTGCTCTTTTCCGTTTGGGGCTCTACATTCTACACTTTTGGTCTACTATATTTTTGGGGCCAGGTTAAGGGAAAACCGCAAAAAATGAAAAACTGAGGAACCCCTTGGTAATCGTTCGTCTGGACGACATGCACATGTGCATACAAGTAATTTTTAACGTGCATAACATGCACACATGCATAAAAACCAAGACACAACTTCAGTCACTTGTATGCATATGTGCACCCCATCCAAATGAATGGTTACCTAGGTGTTCCTCAGTTTTTCATTTTTCTGGGGGTTTCCCCTGAACCTCCCTCTATATTTTTGTTAGCACACTCTAGGATCGTCATAGCTTATTAAAGGTTAATTTTTCATGCTTGGTGATTGTGGTCGAACTTGGGATCTGGTTATCATAAGATGTTTTCTTGTTTCTATCATGGTCATTTAGTATGGACCCTAGGGGTGTAGTATATGATTCATTGAATCATTTTTATTAACAAAAATGACTACTGAAGCGATATAACATAAGCGTATGGCTTGCATTCTGAGAACTAACCCCTTAATAAGAGTTTCATTTTGCAGAGAAAGATAATTATTTTACAAAGTGAACTCCTGATAATGGAATTAGTTTTAAATGTTGTGCACCAACAATGTTAATTTTACCATCAACCTTTAAATATATGCTTCGGTTGCATTTGTAGTATTTTTGACAATTTTTTATTTTCATCTTATTCCAGCTGTGAGAGCTCTAATTTTGATCCGCTAGGTATCAATTCAGGTAAATCATCAGGTCTGAATTCCGCGTGGGAAAGTGTTTTAGGCTTGTTTGCAGAGACATTCGACAGCACCTCTGGTACAAGAAACGACAAGCCTTCCTCAACTAAAGGAGCAGCAGGTTGTCAACTTTTCCTATATCTTTATGAATCATTAGCTTTTCAAACCATCAACTCAAGTCTTTTCTTGCAAACAAATTATCCTTCTCACTGAAAAGATCAAAAAAGAAACAAACCCATTTTGCAAGAATGATGATTTTGGACAACATGAGTAGAGTGCTATGGTGACTTTTGCATTTTCATCGTTCACAACTTATCTAAAGTCGCTCATTCTTACAAAGTGTAACATCTTTCTTGCATTTCCACAAGAAAAATGATAAATTTGCTACAAACAACCTACAATGGTTACAGAACTTGATCTCTCACATATAACATTTCAAACTAAAAGACCTGTTTTTAGCGCTTCATTGTGATATTTTTGTTTTCTTTTGTTGTTTACAGCTGCGATAGAGGACACTTCCATTGATTTTGGGGACTTCTTCAAAGGACCTTTGCCTGGAAAATTTCTCAAGCTTTTAGGGTACTTGGCTTTATCGCGACTTGGAATATACATACCTCTGGGTGGGGTGAATCGAGATGCATTTGCTGGAAATTTGGATCAAAATAGTATATTAACTACTTTGGATACATTTTCTGGAGGAGGAATCGGTCGTCTTGGGATATGCTCCCTTGGTATAGTCCCCTTCATTAACGCCTCTATCGTCTTTCAACTTCTTACACAAATTTACCCCAAGTTACAAGAACTTCAAAAACGAGAAGGTGAAGCAGGCCGAAAAAAGATTCTTCAATATACTCGATATGCTTCTGTTGGATTTGCTGTTGTGCAGGTAAGAGAAAATCGTTCTTTTTCTGTTCAATTGTATAAAGATGATCATATGTAATTTTACTTTAAAAAGATTTTCTAAAATAGGAACTATAAATTGTTGCGTTTTCTTTTTCCTTTGCAGGCGATTGGTCAAGCACTGTTTCTTCGTCCTTATGTTGATGATTTCAGCAGTCAATGGGTGTTATCTTCTGTTATATTGTTGACTCTTGGATCGGTGCTTACGACATATATTGGCGAAAGAATAACGGATTTAAAACTTGGAAATGGAACGTCGCTTCTCATCTTTACGAGCATTATTTCCTACTTGCCAGCATCTTTTGGTAGGACTGTTGCCGAGGCCTTTCAGGATGGCAACTATTTGGGTCTAATTGCTATCGTCCTCTCCTTTTTTCTGCTTGTTCTTAGTATCGTTTATGTTCAGGTAATTACCAACGCTCATCCTTCCTCTTTTTTATTTTTATCGTCTCATTTTTAAAAAATTACCCATTTATCCGTTGTTAATATCACAAATGATACTGGTTTGGCTCAACAAGATTCCATTTTTTGTAATTGTTAAACGGTATTTCAGATTTTTCTAATTTGTACCCATTTTGACTGGTAAGCTGCTGATCTTGTAACATTTGATGACGTGATACGTGTTTACAAAAGATTCATGAAATTTTTATGAAAGGGTTACGGTGGGATGGACGATAAACTTGACATCCACATCATCAAATGGTACAAGATCACCCGATTAGCGGTCATGATGAGTAAAAAAAGAAGAAAATTTGGAACTTGGTTACATTGATCAAGGAAAAAAGTTATTTGCTACACTAAATAGGAAGTTTTGCAAACTTCGTTGCATTTTGATACGTTTAACCCCTGTTCACCAAATGGCCAAAAAATAAACAAAAAGAAGAATATAGTTGGCAAATAAGTAACAATGGTGTTGTCAAAACCTTTCAGGAAGCCGAAAGAAAAATTCCTATAAATTATGCTTCAAGATACAGTAGTAAAGCGGGCGGCCTTCAGAAATCTGCTTATTTGCCCTTCAAGGTTGGTTTTCTTTTGTGAAATAACTAGTAAGATTACTACTATTTTGACTTCATAAGACTGTGTAACAAATGGTTTATTGGATCAGGTTAACAGTTCAGGAGTTATGCCAATTATATTTTCCACGTCATCGTTAGCTCTTCCCGGCACTCTAGCACGGTTTACTGGTTTGAACGTGCTAAAAAACGCTGCTGTTGGTTTGAACCCAGGGGGTAAGGATATGATCAAAAACCTTTTGTGCCATCAGTTGAATTAAGGCTATACTTTATTTATAAGTGTAACTTGTGATGTTTTAGGTGCTTTCTATCTGCCGACGAACATCTTATTGATAGGTTTCTTTAACTATTACTACACTTTCCTCCAATTGGACCCTGATGACGTTAGCGAGCAGTTGAAGCGTCAAGGTGCATCCATTCCTCTCGTACGACCTGGCAAAAGTACAGCCGCATTCATCAAAACGGTAATGCATATTGTTTCTGTTGCAAACAAAGCATCATTCTTGCAACAAGAAAAAGATATCATGCTTTGTTAAAAAGTAAGAAAAAGAAACATCCTCTAAGTTGGTTTTTGTATGTATCCAGGTGCTGAGTCGGATATCAGTGTTAGGTTCGGTATTTTTGGCGGTTCTTGCAGCTGGGCCGGCCGTGGTGGAACAAACGACGCACTTGACGGCATTTCGGGGGTTCGCAGGTACATCCGTTCTGATTCTTGTTGGTTGTGCCACAGACACAGCAAGAAAAGTTCAAGCGGAGATAATTTCTCAGAAGTACAAGAACATTGAGTTCTATGAAATAGATAAAGACATGACCTTCTAAACTTCAAAATCATATCACACAACCTTTGTATTTAAAAAAACCAACCATATTTTTGTAGTTTGTATTGTATTTATATTTAATGTATTATATTTTTAAGTCCTTATATGTCATTTAACAATTAAAAAGCGATTTTGTATGTCTTATGGCCCCATTACATTAGGACACACTGGTTACCTATGCTTGATTTATTTATTTTGGAAAAGGTTCGTCTAGGCTTCATGAGTAGACTACATCCTTGACAATTTAGAAATTAAATTACGGGAGACTAAGCCTGGCTACATGATGCTAGCACCTTGGACTTGAACCCAGGGTAGATAGGATATTCCACCACATCCCCTATGCCTTTTTGCCGGTACGCCACCACCCTTGTGGTTGTGATTTATTTATTTTATAAGTAATAAACGCATTAATAAGTTAAACAATCATAGAAGTTTTTATTTATTTGATTATAAATACAAATAAAAAGAAAAAGCAAAACAAAACAACCTCTGTAATGTGAGTGTGTGTGTGTATATATATATAGAGGAAAGTTCAAATGTGAACCACTTTTTGGTTGTGAACG
>LUCG01298842.1:0-17844 GCA_001633085.1 Carthamus tinctorius
CGGATAAGAATCTCACGGTCGATCCTTTCACCTCAACGCAGCTCTCTCCGGCCATCTTTTTCAACCCTCCGACCCTCATACGCTTCCTCAGCTCAGCCGCATCCTCCCACTCATTCCCATCCGCATACTTATTCGCAAGCATTACCAAATTCCCACCCCACCGTGGCTCCAATTCAAGCAATCTTTCCCTCACCTTTTCCCCAACCCCATTGATATCGCCATTCACATTGCACGCACTCAGCAAAGTCCTCCACACAGTTGCATCGGGCTTAATGGGCATGCTTAAAATAAAGTCGTAAGCTTCTTTGATACGACCAGCTCGTCCCAAAACATCCACCATTGCACCATAGTGGATTAACCGTGGCTTAATCCCATAAACGTGCTTCATTTCCTCAAACAATCGATACCCGTCTTCCACAAGTCCTCCATGGCTACACGCACAAATGACACCAAGAAACGTCACGTAATTAGGCCGGATCGAAGTGGCTTTCATTTCCTTGAAAAGCAAAAGCGCGTTTCTTGCAAGCCCGTGTCGGGCTAATCCTAGAATCATCGAACTCCATGACCACACGTTTCGAAGGGGCATTTTGTTGAACACTAAGCGTGCATTATTCAAAGCACCACATTTGGCATACATGTTAACAATGGCTGTTCCTAATTGACAATTGAGTTCGAACCCGTTCACAATTATTTGTGTATGAATCCATTTTCCGATCGTCAAGTTCCCGAGCTCAGCACAGACGGAAAGCATGACCACCATCGTAGTCCCGTTAGGATCGATCCCAACAGCTTCTCGCATCTTTATAAAATGATGTAATGATTCATTAAGCCAATTTACGCGAAAGAAAGAAGAGATGATGGTGTTCCAAGACACAACATCTCTGTGCGGCATTTCATCGAACACTTTGCGTGCATCAATGATTTTCTTACAACACCCGTAGAAATTGATCATGGTGTTTCGAACATGGATATCGGAATCCAAACCACGCTTTGAGCAGTCGACGTGGATTTGTCGGCCTTCCTCGAGGGCCAACAACGAAGCACAAGCTTTAAATAGAGAAGCGTAAGAAAGCTCAAAAGATGGAATATTTGAGCAATGCATTGTTTTGAAGATTAATATGGGTTTTCTCAAATCGGCATTGTTTACTCTTTTAATGGTGGAAGCCGTCCACATGAGATTGTTCCGTGACATATTTGTTGGAATGGAATTCAGATGTTAGGGTTAGAGCATGAAGTTGGGAGAGAATTTTCATGGAAGTAGAAGAGGTTTTATGTGAAACCAAATTGGAATAGTTGCAGGTGAAGCTTCTTGAGGAATTTGAAATTGGATGGAATTTTTGAATGTTCATCTATTTATATGTATGGTTTGTGTGAAAAGCAAGATTGGTGTGTGAAGTTTGAGGTTAGTACGAGGGGATGTCAACCTTTGATCACTAATCTTATGTTCGAAATAGTAATCTACTTTAATCAATATGAAGTAAAATGTTGTATATTAAGTTATGGAAATAGAGGTGTAACAAACATTTTTCGTTTGGGTTGGTTCGAGAGAGAAGTTGAGTTAACGTGCGAAATGCAAAAAGTGGTTATATGATGTTGGATACACATTAAGATGAGATGCACTGGATTAATCCCCGTATTAAGAGCGATTCACGGGGGCTTAAGGTTAGAAGTGATCTTTAAATCCGCTTTCCGTGTTAACTCAACTCATCACACAACCCTCGTTTGTGCCTAAAACTATCTGGAGCAAATTTTAAGAACAAACAAAATACATGAAAACCAAGAAGCCCACATGCGAACCCAAAGGCAAGCGTGGGGCACTACAGAGGGCGTTATGTATATTATTAAATATTTTGCATATATAATAAAATATCTTTTACCAGGACCGATAACCGGTCCTAGATTGGTCCTACGATTGGTCCTACGATTTCGAACAATAACCAATTTTGTGCGATCTCTAGTACAAAGTACAACTAAGAGGTCACTGCTCTAATCTACCTTTATCTAACATTCATAACCATCAAACTAAATTATTAATAAGCATCTCTTGTTGATAAGCACTAACCGGATAACAGTTATCCTTCACTTACCAAGTAAGATTCTCAGACCTTATACCCAATAAGATTCTTAGTTTTTATTATGTTCACTCGCTAACCTTATACCCAATAAGATTCTTAGTTTTTATTACGTTCACTCGTTAAAGTAAGATAGATGACAATAAAACATTTGGTAAACAGCCTTAAACTAACCAATAAATAACCATAAGAGTCTTAACATAATTTAATACTGTTGTCATTTGTTAAATAAAAAAACCGACAATAATAACTTTCTATCCCTTGGTACATAATCAAAATCAAGCAACTAATCCAAGGCAAAAATGGGGAACCAAAAGTCGCCTTCATTCTCGTATCCATACACAACTGAAAACCCTACCCAAAATCCCAAAAGTCAATCCAATCCTCTGTAAATATAACTCACTGAGACTTCTTCTTGCCATCGATCGATTTCGACTTCTTGATCGTCGGCATTTTCCCCGGAAACGCCCACCGCAAGAACCGTTCCCATGTGTAGCACCCAACGAACATCAACGCCGCCCAGATCAGAAGCTTATCTCGCAGCTCTCTCGGCAACGGGACCAGCTTCAACCAATCGTTAAGATCGCGAAACAGATCGGAAGTGATCACGGTGAAGAACACAACTGCCCCAAAAAGCGCGATCTTAAACGGCTTGTTTTCCGATATACTTTGGTTAAACGGGTGACCCATGTAGTTGACCGCAAACGTAGCCACCTGGATCATCATGCTCACCATGTACGAGACCGTGTTCACCAAATTGCTCTCGAATTCAGAGTCCGGCTCGATGCATTCGTCAGGCATGTGTTTCTCAGCAGCTTTCACGGACGAAATTAAAAAGAGGATGTGGAGGGCAAACTGGCCGAGTAACGAGAGGAAGACGTAGAAGCAGAAGACGTTGGGGTGGGGGCGTTCGGCGGAGAGTGTCGGCATTGGGCGGGCGTGGGAGATGAAGAGGAAGAAGGCAGCAGTGAAGATGCCGCTAATGGTGGCCTGAACGTCACCGAGCTTAACACCGTCCAAATACATCACACTTAACACATAGGCGGTTGCAAGGCAGTTGAGTCCGAGAATCTTGAACATTTGCAGGGTAGTGACGAGAGTGCTACGGCCCTGGCGGATGATGTCGGTGGTCGGGGAGACCGATGCGTGTTTGGCGGTGAACGGGGAGGCCATGGATGCATCGCCAAGTTTGACTATGGGAGCTGACCGACCATCGTCTCCTTCGTTCAGCTCGTCCATGAGCTTCTTTAGCTTCTGCCTTTGGATCTCAGCTGGCGTGAGATGGCGGTTATTGGCGGCAGGGGGGTTGCTGCTGGAACTTGATTCAGCAATGGATTTAGGTTTCTTCGGCTTAGCGAGTTTAGCTTCGGGTTTAGCTTCTGACGAGGGCTTATCACCAGTACTCGGAGGCGGTATTGCATTCAGTAAAGCCACTCCTACATGTGCCTGAAAACGTAAACAAAAATCAAAAACCAAACCAATCTAGTACACTACAACAAGATCAAGATTTTTATAGGAAGCCAAATGTCAAAATTTCCTAATAGACCGCTTTACATGACTTGGAGCCTGTTTGTTAACAGCTTAATGAGTTTAATGGAACTCGCAGCTTATTCGGTTAGTTATACATGATTATTTGGTAGTGGCTTAACGATATACAAAGTGGCTTATTCAGTAAGCTTCTAGGGATGAGCTGTATGCAGAAAGCCACGTTATTTTCAAAATCTGCCCCCACCAATTAAAAAACACGCTTCCAACTATGAAAAAGCCCTCCAAAACAAAAACCTTCATAATCTATAGACAGATTAATTCACACAGACCTTTATCTATGCCGGAGTTAAATGGAAAACCAACTAATGTATACATGTTACAATAGAATGTTGAGAATGTATTTGGGCATTCTAACAAGTTTATTAAAACACTTTTGAAAAAAAAATGCTATTAACTATTTTATAGTTCACTTTTGAGAAATGTCGTACGACCATAACTGTTTATGCACTTTTTTAAATAATGTCATATAAATGAACTTTTTTGCATTACCTGCTTCAAAGCTCCGACGTCGTTAGTGCCATCACCACACATCAAAGTTATCCTTCCGGACGATTTAAAAGTGGTCATTATGAGTTCTTTTTGCTCCGGAGCCACCCTTGCGAACACCTGATATTCAAAAATGCTTTGTTAGCATCACGTCGTTAGAGATCATCAAACTCATACTTGCTATAAAAATCACGACCTTTACGTATGGAATCACTTTGACAACAGCAGAGGTTTGCAGCAACATTTCGAAGCAGTCACCTCCGATACAGAGGTCATGATCCTCTGCTAAAGCCTCAACCTCATCCTCACTGCAAATAGCAAGTTATAAAACATCTCAACCAAAATCTAAACAATATTATACAGCATTTAGGTAAAAGTCTTATAAACAACTTATTAATTTAATTAATTAGGTCTTCAAATTGGTAAAACATGTTCGGCCACCACTTGTAAATTATTTTTTATTCAAACACAAAAATTGTATTTTTCCGTTTTTGATGAAAACTGACACTAATTGTCTATTCTCGATATACAACGAAATTTTGCATCTTGCACGGGGAACAGCTGGTATATAAAAATGCATAACAAAGAAAGCAGAGCTCATGACTCATGATTATGTTACCTGTAGCTAACGGTCTCTGTTTCATCTGGTGAAACCCACTCATATCGTTCCTTGTTCTTAGTTGGTGCAAGTATTAATGATGGTTTTGAGATTATATTAACTTGACGAGCAACATGACAAGCCGTCAATGCTTGATCACCAGTAATCATAACCTGATCAAGAAACAGTTTCTCGATAAGAAACACCAAATAAAGAGTACAGCTGCTCCTGAATTCAAATTTTATACCGACCCCTTGACCCACCTACAAGTTTGACTTTTGCCTAATGGTTTATCAACCGACCAATGAGCTTCATACATGCAAATATGACAACCCCCCCCCCAGTTTCAAAACAAATGTCAAACAATGAAAATGAAAGTTTTATAAACGTGTAATCATAAATCATTACACTTTTTAACTATTTGACAGTTTTACCCTTACTAATAAGGGGAGCACATAATTTCTCTATCTCATAATTAAGAGTAGAATTGGCATAAGTGGACACTTATTTTGGAAAAAACTAAAATAGAAACGTGGCCACTTATTTTCGGGCGGAGGGAGTTAATGGAAGATATAAACTCAGCGCCACTTACCAAGTCATGCGATGATTTTTTCAGTTCAGCCAAGACCGTAGCAGAATCTCCTCTGATCGGGCAATTAAATACCTGAAATATATGTGAAGAGGGCAAATATGTGAACAAAAAGTATATCGGCGTAAGATTGAATATTGTAGATATAGAAAAAATGCAAGTATGGGATAAATTTGTAGACAGAAAACTTGATATATCTTCGTACCGCAAAACCAGCAAAAGTGAGTCCGCTTTCCACCACTTCCCTGTCCAAGTTTCTAGCTTCACTTACCTATATATAGCCATTCAACAAAAGGGAAACAACTCAAAACCTATTTACAAATATGTGGAAGAAAAACAAAGAAAAGTCGAACGGATCTCAATCATACCAAGGTATATATAGTAGATTCATAAGCTTAGGATAAAGAATACAATTTACAAACAGGAATGAAGATAAAGAATGTAATTTACATCGCAGATTCATAAGCTTAAAAATAGAGATAGCTCAAATTTTCATACGAGAAAATAAAAAATGCAACTTACTAAATTGTCCCTTTAGTATTGTCTCATATTAATCTGTGAGAACTGAATACCACATTATTTCAAAATCCATAATTAAAAACATATCTTGATTTGGTATTTCAAGATTTCTTATTTTGACTTTCAAAGGTAACTAACAGCACGCTACCAAGTACACTAATGCACTTGAAGAATGAACTTCTGAAAATGCATCTTAAAGTGATACGTAATACATACATACACACACATACATAACTGATAACCCTACAAAAATAGAGATTAAGCATACACGGAAAATAAAACGGACATAAAAGTATATGAATATGGATGTCGTATTAAAAAGAGAGAAATTATCGTTCTTTTATGTAATTTGTTTTGGTCCAACTTTCATCATATTTCATCTATTTTCGATTAAACAATAGGGGTTAATTTAAAAATAGAGTTGTAACCACATTTTCATCATATCCTTTGGATCAATTAACTCAATGGTTGATGGGGAGTTTTCCATTTTTTACGGTTTTCCCCTTATCCTCTCTCTCTCTCTCCCTCTTTCTCTCTATATATAGAGGGTATATATATATATATAGAGAGAGAGAGAGAGAGATTTCAAACGAGAACCATAAATATTCTGAGAACACAAAAACATACTATAGTATAAGTTATTCATGCTGAATAACCCTAAAATATTCATGAATATAATGATATTCATTTGTTCATGATGATATTCATCATGAATGCTTGGTTCCTAGGTTTACAAAATATTTGCGGGTTCTCACTTGTTGTTTAAGTACAACTAGGGATTCTCTGAAGTATAAATAGTAAAAACGGCTGCCGAAAAAAGAAAGGATACTTACCGTCATATCAGGAAGAGGCTTAAATGCTAAAGCCAAGACACGAGATCCTTGGCGTGTGTACCTCTTGTAGGTGCTTACATAAAACGCCGGTACATCATTTAGTCTTTCTTGGATGGTCTCTGGTGCTCCCTGAAATCATGGTATCAAACTTTTGAGAGGATCAAGTAAGAAGATACACCAAGTCCTATGAAGCACACCTAGCGCACCCTTTCGGAAGTACAAATAAGTGGTACATGCACCTTCCACCATCATACTCGATATGGACCTTCTACATACCTTCACAAAAGCAAAAAATTGTTCCTCTGTACGAACAACAACGGCCATTCTTTTCAGGTGGGATGCAAAGTGATGTCTCTGAACGATTTGGACGGTAACGCCACCTCCCCTGAAAACAATGTAAACCACAAACTTCAAGAAAGTTCTTTCAGAAATAAACCATATAGAACATAGAAACATGTAATCACCAAGCAGATCGTTCCTTGGATTCCAAACTCATAAACCTCTTAATACCGTATTGTTTCTACCATTGTCACCATATTCAAAACAATATTGTACTTCCAAGAGCATACAATCAAACACATAAAACCATCCACGATCAAAGTGCTAAGTAAGCTACTCGAAGTTATAGAGAGAAATAGCTTACTTCTTAGGCATGGCCTTCTCATCAGATTTATAAGTCCACTCTATGCCTTTGATTGCAGCCTTCTCAAGAGGATCACCAACCTACAAGAAACATTATGACTCTAAATATATAGACCGTATCTAGCAAGCTAAACCAAAAAAAGGAAACCAAGTTTTAATAAAGGTCGATTAATATATGTAGACTATAAATGCATTGTAAAGCTCATAGTGCAAGACATATCAAACAAATAGTACATCTTCAAGGTAGCTTCTTGGTCTTTCAAGTAAGTGACTTCTTGTCACGACATACAGGTACTTGAATATATAAACAGATGATGTTGGTCCGTGTCCCTTAGAATGTTTTTCTGGATAAACTACCATTGATATGCAGAAACATCTGCTTTAAAACATATTTTATATAAATTTTGCAACTCTGGTTTCTTTTGGTATAATATAAGAGCCTTGTAGCTCGTAAAATTTAACAGAGTAACAACTGTTTGACAACCATCGATCTGCAAAATAATCATCCTTGTGTTTTATAAACAACGATCCATAAGATTGATAAGCCACGGCTTAATCTGTCTAGCACTTGATATTAACATATTTTAGATACATTTGCACCGTTTCATAAAGAGAAGATGCAGTAAAAAGTAATCAGATAAGGACTTCAGTCTAGTGGAATACCAGACAGGAAGTTCTGATCCTTCTGGCAAGGAACAAATAGAAAACACTTGAGGCTTCAAACTGTCACAGCACATTTTTATTCAAAAACCATGGTGTCTCGCACCTTTTGCCATACTAGTCCAAGGGGTTCATGCAAATCATCCACTCCACATGGACAAAGAATATAATTCTAATAATTATAATAAAGAATATAATTCTAATTATTATAATGGCAAATTTTAGACTTCCGGCCAGCAGAGACCTCTGAAACCAAGGTTCCAACCCTTAACCCAACAGGAAAATCCTCGATTTCACTTCTTCTAGTTGACAGCATTCGCAATCCATAATGCTAATTTGTTTAAAACATAGTCGCCTCTTTACACCAGTAAACAAAAAATCCATAAAAGGCGAAACAATGATAACTACATACCAGCTTGTTGTCCACAAAGACCAGCGCATGGCAAGAAGCAAGAATTTCCAAAGTGCGAGCTGGCACTTTTTTAGTATCTGTTTCTAAATCTATATTGTCACTCAACCCACCAACTCCAGAAAACTCCTGGAGATCAAAACGCCAAATTAAGCATTAATGGGAGGTTGTTAACAAAATTTTACCAAGAATGACAGACTTGAAACTGGCGTACCATGTCATCAGATGTCAATGTTCCCGTCTTGTCGAAACAACATATATCAACCTACAGAAGGATAATTTATATGAGCAATCTAGCAAAGACATAATAGAAGACACTGCCAACCACTAGAAAGAAGGTAAAAGCCATAAAAACTGTGAAAGCTTAGGCTTTTAAATAGCTGTGAAACTCAACTACCCATTGACAAAGCCAACCACTAGAAAGAAGGTAACTGAAAAGCATAAAATGAATGTAAAAGAAGCTAAAAACATTAAACCCAAATGGTGCATTATCAAACCAATCTCGCTCACCTTCCCAGCAAATGGTATACGAAAAGGTTCTGTACAGAATATACCACGCCGTGCTAGTGCAATCAAAGATGTATTAACAGCTATCGACAACTCCATTGGCAGCTCCGGTGGGATCACAGAGGTTATAATTAAGGAACAGCTCAGGAGAAGCTTGTATCTACTCCTGTTTGGGTCCTCAAGTCCCTAAATCAACAACATATATGTTAATACCTTAGACATCCTGAAAATAATAATAGAAGTCGGTTCAACGCCCAGTTGAGATGAGAACCACAAGTTTACCTTTTTAAGTACATAACCAGCTGCTATAATTGCAAACACAACTAAAAACAAAATAAATAGTCCACTCTCCCAGCTGTTAGCAGTAACCTTCATGAAAGATATAAATGTATCAAATACAAGGCAATAAGAGAGAAATGAGATGTTATGCTCAAATAGCTGCAAACTGTCAATTGCCAACAACAATTACCCTCTCCGTTGAAAACAAAATAGTTCGCATCAGTTTCCCTTGGGTGGTCTCAAATCCAGTTCGTAAAACAATTGCTAAACAGCCACCATCGGGAGTTTTCATATGAAAGGTCTGAAGCATGGACAAAACAAACATGTTAATTGTGAAATGCAGGCCTAAACCTATATTAGAATCAGATGTAACAAGATGCAAAACCTTATCAGGAGTGTGCTGCAATATCTTTGTGCCACCAAAAAGAACATGGGTTTTATCTCTTTTGGAAGATAATTGCTCTTCTGGTCCTCTGCCCATGATTGAAACCTGTAAAAAATTCCACTTGTTACAGGTTTGCACAACTCCGCTACAAAATTTTGACATCCACCCAAGTTTATTCCTCTAAGAACACATAAATGAATATGCTAGTAATTGTATACAGAAAATAGACAAATACCCAACCTTGTCAAATAAACCCTTCTCTTGCAAAAGGAAGCATCACTATTACAAAATGACAAACAAAATATGAAAGTAAATTGAAAAAGAGAACCACCTTCCATTGGGGGGTAGACTCGCCTGTCAGGATCGCCTCGTTCACAATAGCAGTCCCTGCAAGGATAAGCATATCTGCAGGGACAGACTTTTCCTCTCCATCATGGCCAGCAGCACGACCAACAGACACAACATCTCCAGGCAAAAGATCCGTACCTGATATCTTTGTCCACCTGGCATGTAGCCATTTAAAATAAATCAATAATTGTATCTGAAGTTAACAAGGAAAAAGCATAAAGTACCACATTCCCATTCAGTTAACAAACTTACTTCCCACAACGGTAAGCCATTATCATCTGGGAATCTACTCTGACACGTCTAAGCTCTGACAAAGTCTTCAACCGACTCTTGGCCATTGTTGACTCAAACATAAACAGCATAAATAGGGTGAACAGGCTATAATACCAATATGCATCCAGACACCAAAGTCCCACACAGAAGACCTGCAGCTCAAAGGTAACAACTTAATTGAGAAAATGTAACACAGGCACATGTCAAGGTATCTTACAAATAAACTTTCTTAATAATGTTGTTAGGGCACAAGCAACAGGATACATCACAACGCACCTGAAATACAAAGAAGGGCTCCATGCAGTGCTCTTTCATCAGTTTCTGGAATGTTGGCTGTGGATATTCAAATCTACATAGATGCCAGAAGAATTGAGTAAGGTTAGTAGACTAGTAGCTAATCACTTAAATTAACAAATGAATTAAAATATGTCAATCTAGTTACATGGGGAAAACAAAGCAAGCATCAAGGAACGTATAACAGACCAGGTAACCATCAAATATTAGAACTCTGAGTCTGTCTAGAAGACTAGAAGTTCAACGAGTGAACCAGGTTAAAACATGAGTCAACCATAAACTGTGATGCAATATTGTTTGTACTCAAAGCACCTTGCCTCTTGCAGAACTACCACAGTCTGCTCAAGCCTCAAAGCCATGTAATAATATTGTTATGCTGTCATATAAATAAAACACTGCTATTCTTGTTATGACATCACAATTCAATTGGAGCTTTGATGTTGCCGCCAACATGTTATTTACTAGCATTCAGATAAACGGGAGCATTATTTGATATACATCCCTTTGCTCTTACGCACATGTTGCGACCATACCATGGTCAAAGGCAAACGATAGAATTAGTAAATGAAGAAGTATCCGAATCATGGTTTTGAAAATTATTTGAGGCGTGGCTGCCCTAAACTGGCCCTGCGGCTTACACCTTAGTTCAATGAGGCAGTTTGGTGAGGCATGAGGAGCTGTCGAGGCGTACGCCTCAGATGATCAGCTTCAGTAATGGTTCTTTTGGCTTTTATATAAGTTTTATGACAGCAGTAGTACTTTCTCTTTATAGTGTGTTTCTTTTCAAATTTAAAAAACTAAAGTCAAAGCCCAATTGCCCCAATGTGTACTTTTAATATTTTAAAACCCAAAAATCTAGTACTTACCCCTCCCGATTGAAAAGTGTTTTTGATCCCTCCTCTTGCTCCAAAGCAACCAATTTTCGACACCCTCTCAGCCTATCTCACGGTCTAACTCTTTCCTGTGTCAATAACCACTCTACCATTGCCTCTTAGTAATTTAGCATTATACATTTCCTCTGTCAAGAACCACTGTACCATCGCCTCTTAGTAATTTAGTATTAGACATATTGTATAAATATGTGTATATATTTGTGTAGGTTTTTTAGGTTTCTACAGTGGCCAAATGCAATCCATCACCGCAATCGAAGGCTACTGTGGCTTGGGATATTGTTCTTCTTTTTGGATGGTTTCAATCTCTTAAATCTTTTGAATCCCTCAAACCTTCCATTTTGGTTCTTCATTCGAAGTTGTAGTTGTTCTAATCCTTGGTTTGGTACTTTGGTGGTATTGTTATTCAATGTTTTCTCTGATGAATTTTGTTTTCCTAACCTACTAGTATTAGGAGTTCAATAAATCAAATATAAATAGAAGAGTAAAATGGTCATTTTAATTGTTCAGACAGATTATTCAGCACAACTAACAAACAACAACTTTATTAATATATACAGACAACTTTATGAATACAGTTAACTTCATCCATACAGGATTTGATGAAAAATCAACCAAACAACCCCTTAGTATATACATATTGTATATATATCATATATGTGTATATATTTGTGTAGTATATAATATATACATGTTCTGGTGTGTATATATTTCCACCTTGAGGCTTACGCCTTGCCTTCTTGAGAGAAAACACCTCGAGGCTCAATTCCGCCTTTTAAAAAGTTGATCTAGATACAAATCTTTTTTGTTGTTATCCATTTTACTGACCACAAGATAATGTGGAGAGGAGATAGAGCTTAGATTGGCAGCAGGGGTAGGGAAACGTGGATGACAATCACTCCTCATCTGCCTAAGGTATCAAACAAATGAGAAAAATAGCTTGCAGGAAGTAAACAAACTTACACATTGCGTCCCCACTTCTCAGCAGCAACTTGAACTTTCGCTTCAGTACCATGTCCAGTACTTTTGAGATAGTAGCCAAAAGTTTCCTTTGATGGGTAAGGAAGCTTACAGAAAGTTTTTTTCTCATTTGAGTAGATGAAACATTGCTTTCGGAAATCAAAATATATCTCCTCTGTCGAAGAGCCTGCCAGCTGAGTGAAGCAAAAACATATTGATGTCAAGCATATGGTACACCTAAAGTTAACTAAAAAATGAGTATGTTAAGAAGAGGCATTTTCTGTTTCATTAAACACTCCTGTCTTCCTGGACCCTTGTATTAATAACTTCATTGAATTTCATCCCGTTTTATAAACTGGTTCCTATGTAATAAACAAATAATATGATGTAACATCTAACAATACAAGTTGAGCTTACAACCTTTCGGAAATGTAGTGGTACTACTTCTTTAGATCCACAAAACTTGGCTGGAGTGATTTTGCATGCATTTGCATGAAGAATATCTTTAACCTGCCAAATGAAGACAAAAATCACAAGTCCTGCTTAAGAGCTAAAACATGAATAGAAGCATTATAGTTTCTTTCAGACGAGACGTCAAGTGAATCATAACAACAAATTGCATCAAAATCTTTGTCTTTGCAGCTGATATAATCTTATAGATAGATAAGTTCAGAACGACACAAACCTTCGAAAAATGAACGAAACACTTAAAATCCACCGACCATACTGTAAAGAGGAACACCAATATGTGGACAGCTAACAGACCACCAAGAACTATAAAGGCGTCAAGGAAATCTAAACTGGGTACGATAACGATCATCCATGTAGCATAAAGTATAGCAAACGGCCACGAATCAAGTCGCCACGGCCAGTGCCTCTTCCTCAGCAAATCAACAGTATCAACTACTTTCCCATTGACATGAAACCTCGTCATCACCCTTTTTAAAAAATTAATAACTCAAGTCCAAATCTTCTTTAACAAGCAATAGCTCTCCCCTTTGAAGCATGAACTGCAATGAAGAACGTAACCTAAACATAAGTAAATTAAAAACCCTAACACAATCATAATAAGTAATCTGAGGAAGACTTTTACGTAATTACACTAATAATCCTCTTTCAGCTACTGTAATTTGAGTTTTTCTTTTCTTTTATACTATCGGATAGAAAGTTCTGAAACCTAACAAATCGGACTCACACGATTGAATATATTCTATAAAAAGCTAACATAGTTTCTGACTAAACAATTCAATATCTTAAACCAACATACTAGAGAATTGAATCTTAAGAGGAGAAGAAGTAGGAATTGATGGTTACCTGTGAGTAGGAGGTTTTGAAACGGTTGGAAAGAGATCAAGGCGAAAGTGATGGAGAGACGTTCTCCGCCGCTCTCGCTGTCTCTCTACCTCTATCTGTATCTGTAGATCGCTAGGGTTTTTAAATGCGGTGACGGTGGCGCCGCCGTGTGAGGGTTTTGCTGTTTGAGAATATAAGGCGGAGATCTGGTGGAAGGCGCGATCGGAGAGAACTCCAAGAAAGAAGCCACAGGGAGAACTGGAAGTTTAGACCAAAAGATTTGATGCCGTTTAACTTTGACGTAAATTACATAACCAGTCCCTAAACTATTAGGTCATGCCTATCCAACCCTTCCAACCCCACTGCCACATTAGCTGCCACATCAGCTTTCTCTAACCCTCCCATTAACCCTCTGGAACCCTCTCTGATTAGTATCCAACTCTCTCAACCCTCTCATTTAATTAAACACACCCCTCACACACAACACAAGCCGCTGTGAGCGGTATGGGCAACCCTCTAGCCTCTCGAACCCGTTGAACCCGACGGGTTCAAGCCCGCTGAACCCAACCCCATGGTACGCATGGCCTTAGTACCTAGTTGAAGTAACATAAGGTTTTATGATTTGAATGTTGATATTAATAGCCTAGGGGGTGTTTGAGACTGTATTTGAAAACTGTTATTTGCTTATTTTCTTTCTGGGAAAGCAATAGTCATCGGAGCTTTACTAAATAAAAAGAAAATTGGATATCGTTATAATGTAAGTGGTTGTTTATTAAATACTTATCGGGTAAATCTTTATCTTTACTGTATTTTATTGATTGAGTATGGCAATGACTAAAAAGCTTACTCGATAAAATAAAAAAAAATAACCAAGAGTTTTACCCGGTAAGTGTGAAAAAAACAACTTTTACTCGGTAAACGTTTACCGAGTTTAAGATGCTTACCGACATCTATTTTTATGGCCAATGATGTTACAAAGAAAAGAGTTATATGATCAAGGCGGAGCAAAAATAAGAAAGTCAACAAAAGTCAACATTCTCGCGTCGTGAGCCTATGTTCTCACGCCGCGAGAAACCCTCTGGATGTCTGAATCAAACCTCGCGCCATGAGCAGCTTTGCCATCCATCACGAAGAAGCCACTGTTTGTATCTCGTGACGTGAGCCTATGACCTCGCATTGCGATGTGGTCTCTAGAAATTTGTCAAAGCTCGCGCCATGAGTTAAAGAGTTAGTTGATGTGAAAATGGATAAGATTGAAGATCTCGCACCGCAATACCATGATCTCGTGCCGCGAGAATCGCCTGGACAACCTTCTTTAAATTCGACTTTTCAAGCCCTAACTCACCATTATTTGCATGAACCAATATATGAGATACGTTTTGGAGCAAGGAGACTTTTCACCACTAGGCACGTCATCTCTAACACGTTCACGGAGAAGGATTCAAGGACTTTCATCGTCGGTTTCTGCACGATTAAATTGATTTATTCCAAAATATGATTTTAAATTTGTGTTTAGTTTTGATTTTGATTACATCTAGCATGTTTATGTGCCTTCTTATACTCTCTATGATTTTATGAACCCTATATTTGGTTTGGTTTTATACTTTGGTTTGATTGTGTTTTTTTGAACGTTGTCAATTTTCAATTAATCTAAGTTTTCAGCTTTGACTTTTGCGTTGTTTGATTTGTTGATTAAATTCTTTCATAGGACAAGTAATTGATGTGGTTGTTTAATCTTTTTGCTTTTCGCTCAGGTGACGTAACAGGCGATTTACTGGAAATGGAAACCAAAGTAAAAAACCAATAACCTAGTTGTTGAGCTAAAAAAACTAATCCTTGTAACGGTCCAACGGAAGTTCTATGATTAATGGGGACGTGAAAAAGCAAACCAAATAATTGAACAATAACTAGATGTAATATAATCACATAGGATTAGAGGTGAAAACCCTAGAAACTATGTGTGTTATTAAAGAAGATTTAGAGAAATCTAATTAAACGACTCCTAGAATTTTCTTAACCAACTATGCAATCAACCAAACAAGTGTCTAAGGGATTCTAGTCATAGTGAGTATCATAATCCAACAGATTTCCATTCATCAAAGTTTTAAGTTAAAGTTTGTATTTTTATTAAATTTTAGTTAATTAGTAGTTAAATCACAAAAAACCCTTTTCGCAATTTAATTTCAAATTAATTTATTTAATTAAAGTATAACGATTAGCTTAACTGTTCCATGTGGAGGCAATACCCGTAACTTACCTTTACTATACTATTTGCGATTAGGTCACACCTGCCTATTTGTAGTAGTCCAAAATTGGTAGAAAACGGATTAAAATTTAATAACTAGATTTTATCGCATCAAACCCTAATATGATATTTACTTTGATGGTCACATAGCACATCGCTGCCATCACTACCACCATTACCACCGGTGGCCACTCCAACCATTGCCTTCTGTTCCTCTACTATAACAACCTCCTCCACCACCGACTACCATTGTCCATTGTCGCCACCACTACCATCGTCGGCCACCTCCCTTGAACACAACTACCCATCACCCACCACTACCTATACCCATTCTACATCGGCCACAACCACCTCCTCCTCCACTGTCGGTCCTTGCACTACCACCACTGCTCACCATCTTCATATCATCTACATCACTGTCATCCACCAGCCACCATCGCCTCTACCTTCCACTTGTCACCACAAAAACCTTCACTATTGCTCAGACAATTCATTAGAGTTACCGAATTAATACCATAATGTTTTCTTTGTATGAATCAAGTTTTTTCGAACTTTCATCAATTATAACAGATTCTTCATTCAAGTTCCATACTATATACATATATATATATGGGTCAATTTCATGTATGCCCTTATTAAACTTCAAAATATCATATTTACCCAACCTAAACTATAAATATCATGTATACCCCTTCTTAACCTATCAAAATATCATATTTACCCAAATACTATTTTTATCAATTTTTAATTATATTAAATCAAATTTAATAATCAAAAATAGTTAAATGACTATTATACCCTTTGAGTATATAAAAGGTAATACAAAATTGAAAATTAAAAAACACCCTAAAAACATAGTATTGCCGACCTGCCACCACAATCCACCGGCAGAAAGGACGAGGACAGTCGCAGAATTCCCCATCGGTATTCCTTGCTGTATGTATCTATATAGATATACATGTTGTAATTTGTGCAATCTGGGAGTGGAGGAGGATTGTTAACTTTTCAGAACCATGGTTTTTAGTTGTTTTAGGGTTCTAGTTATAGGGTCTTTTACCCCCTTTCTTGCACTATAATTTTTTTCCTTCCTAGTCTATAATTTCTGGTTCATATTGGAGTCTTTAGAGCAATTGGGTCAAGGAATCTACAAATTAGGGCAGATTCACACGCATCATATCATCTCATCTCTAGGGTTGCAGTTGTTGAAGAAGACTCATTCGATTGCTGCTGAGATTTCATTCAAGCTTCATACCCTTTTTGGCCATGGCGATTGAGCATTGAAATTAAAGAAATATTTGGGAGAAATTGACCGAGAAACAATGCTTTTTGTGGATAATCCCAATTTTTATGTTGTTCTTCTTCTCCCTTGAGTTTGATGTGCCATTCCATTCAAAATGAGATGGATGGTGGAAGTTGGAACCATCAGTGGGTGACAGTAGTATGATTTAGGGTTTTTTTATTTTTATTTTATTTTATTTTTCATATACTTAAAAAGGGTATAATGGTAATTTTATTATTTTTTTGATTATTAAATCTTATTTAATATAATTAAGAATTGATAAAAATACTATTTGGATAAATATGATATTTTGATACGTTAAGAAGGGTATATATAATATTTGTAATTTAGGTTTGGTAAATATGATATTTTGAAGTTTAATAAGCGCATACATGAAATTAACCCTATGTGTGTGTGTAATATGCATATGAAAATTATATAGAAATGTTTATAAAATAAATTAATTAAATAATTCATTTATTTATGTCATTTATAACTATATATTATAATTTTTTTTGAACAGCGAAAAGGAGACTAAGCAAAGAGCTTCGGCAAAGCCATCACCCCACCTATAAACCAAATTTATTAAGACCAAGCAAGATGCTTGCACAAAGTAATACAAAAAGAATTAAAAGAAGGATAAAGGATTTCCACATCACAAAGACCAAAGCAAACTCTTACATTTAGCTCTAAATTTCAACCACGTAAAAAGAGAAGCCTGAATTTCTTCTATTA
>LUCG01298874.1:0-10038 GCA_001633085.1 Carthamus tinctorius
ATATGTGTATATACATATATATAATTTTTATGTAACTAATGTTCATGGTTATGGTAGAGGTGGAGGTGGTGGCTAACGGTAATACTAGTAGTGACGATGATGGTGGTGGTCGGTGGCTGTGGAGAACGTGAAGATGGTGGATGGTGGTGGTGGTGGTTGCAGTGACGATGGACAGTTGTAGATGTGGTAGACGGTGGTGGTAGGTAATCAATGGTAGTTGTAGAAGCGGTGGAGGAGGTTGTTATAGTAGAAGTGGAGGTGGAGGTGGCTGATAGTGGCTATCGGTGGCGGCGGCGGCCACGACTAGTGGTGGTAAACACTAAATCAAATACCATATTGAAGTTATATATCAAACAGGTGCTAATTAGTAATATATTGGTTTCTGTCTCATTTTTGTCTCATGTTGTTCCACCTATTTTGGTGGAACAAAAAAAAGCTCTTTTTGTCCCATGCTGTCCCATCTTGTCCCAGTTCCTGTCCTTGTCTCATGTCGCACCAAACGTGGGATAGTGAATTCCTGTTATGTCCCATGCTGCGCCAAACGTGGGACAGTGAGTTTTGTCCCGTCCTGTCCTGTTCTATCCCAACGTACCAAATGCAGCCTAAAAGTGTTCTCTTAGATTTTACAAAACTCGAAGATGCACTTCAAGTTTTATCATTCAAAATTACAACCTTCCAATGTGGGACAACCTCATCAACTCTTTTCTTCCCTTTTTGTCTCAATTATGATTTTAGTAAAAGAATAATTGATTAATTTTATAGTTAAAAATGTACAATTTTGTTCAAATATCTAAATATATACGATGTTTTTCTTTAATTGGTAAGTTATTAATAAAATTTACATTATATTTTACAAATTATATTATAAAACTAATTATATATAAAAATATCGAGTATTGAGTAATTCGACTTGACAAGTCGAGCTCGAGCTCAAACCGAGCCTATACCAAGTTGATCTCGAGCAACTCATGAGTTTTCTTGTATCATCTATACCCTTAGTTGGACTCGATTAAAAGTGATCAAGGGTTCAAATCCACCCCTTACACTTCTCACACCAACTTAACTTCCTACACGTTCATTAACAAGAGATAGATGATCATTAGAAAAACATAAAAGCAGAATTATCAGATAGACTTCAATAAAAAATTACAAAGAAAACCAATCCGATCGATTTTAGATATCCTAGATGTGCTTCTTTAATAGGTACGAGTAATAAGAGTATCTTCAATAACTATGTTATATTTATGCCTATTTTTTTTCTATTCCAAAAGAGAGTTCGATATATCTGTAACAACAAACGCTTTTTAAATTTCTAAAATAACATAACTTTTTTTTGAACGGCAGATAAAACTCACATACACGTTCCTGCGGTATCGGGACCCATTTGGACACCCGACTAATCCGTGTCGGTTTCAAACCGGTCCCCAGGATATTACCTTTATCATTGTACTTTGTTTAAAATAAAAAGATTACTATTTGCACCATACTTTATGTTAAAATCAAGTCATTCTAGCGTTGGAAATGTTATAAAAGGTATGGTACATTTAGTAATTTTTTTTGTTACAATCAGACCATCCTTAAGTGTTGTAATTTGAGGTTAAAATGTAGAATGAGGAGGAGGCAAGAAGTCGAAAAGGCAAGTATAAATCTGATGTTACGTGGCTCCACTGGTTACCACTGAATGTCGTAAAGCAATTTTGAGCAACTTCTAAATTGCACCCATCGCCCCCAATATCTTCCCCTTTTCTCATTTTTCTAATCAGCTCAAGATTCTCTTCTATCTACAAAAATCTTGGGTCCACTTTACAACACTTTTTCCAATTTCTTTCTCCAATTTCACCTTTTTCTAGTTTAATTTCCATCTTCAATTCAATATCACTTCCTATTCTTCTTCAATCTTATTTTTTTTAACAATCGATTCCGTATAGTAATCACTTGATTTTAGTTTATTTTATCCCTATTTCATCACTTGTGCTTCTTTCCTTAACTTGGATCGATTCCAAGTTCCCGATTTTTGTGAACAAAATACCTGATTTTTGCTATTTAGGGTTTCTAGATTCTGCTTGCCAGGAGTGGATTTTGCTTCAATTCGGTTCCCAGTGGAAAGAAAAATTCCATTGTTTGTTACCCGATTAGGTTTGCGTCGAATCTTCAATTTGGGGGAAAATTTTGACTTCAATCCAGAGTCAAACATTCTAGGGTTCCTGAGAAATCAATGCCCTTTTAAGTTAAGATCCTTGTTTTTCCATCAATAAGGTATGAATCCAATTCTATTTTCTGGTTTTTCTTGATGTCAAACTTGATACTTTCTGATTTACTGCAATTTTTTCTGTTTGAAATCAATATGGATTTTGAGATTGGACAGCTTTTAACTTGTTTTTTCTGATGTTGAATTCAGAAGAGAAGATGAAGAGAGGGAAAGATGAGGAGAAAACCATGGGACCAATGTTTCCAAGGCTTCATGTGAATGATACTGAAAAAGGAGGTCCAAGAGCACCTCCAAGAAACAAAATGGCTCTTTATGAACAGCTTAGTATACCTTCTCAGAGGTTTAATGGTGGAGGTTTGCCCAACCATCTTCCACCATCATCTTCAACTCCAGTGAGTTCATAATTTCATATACCCTTTCAATTTCATGCCTACATTTGAATAAGTTCATATCAATCTATACAATTATACACACACACACACACACATATANACTTTCACATGTATCATAAGTCTCAGAAATGGTTTATATAATAATCGGTAAGTTTATTGTTGTCGAATGATTCTAGGGAGCCATGAATGAAAGGGGTACGAATCCCGCAATTCAACAATCAATGCACCCAACAAGAAAGAGAGATACCCACCATTCGGATTTCAGCAATCAACGTGTGCACCAAGAACATAAAAGGAGACAAGAGGACGATGACTTTAGGGTTCCGGTCTTCGATCAACAATCTGGTACAAGTCAAAATCGGAGTGTGAATGTGAATCATCAAAACAGAGAGAATGAAGGTATCACCTCTTTTGGTGGGGTTCGTATGGCAAACGTTCAGAATGCTAGACAAAGCAATAGATTCCAAAAAGAAAACTCTCAAGAGTTTGCGAGATCCGCTTCGAATCAATCATCTCGACAAAACGTTAAAGCTCCATTGAAGGAGACAAATGAATCATCGAGTTTTAGCCACAGGAATGTTTCTAATAATTCTAGCAGATTACAGAGTAATGGGAATTTGCGGGATTACGATAACAGTTTGTGGGGTGATAATGAGGCATCTAAAGTTGGTTTTGGGAATGCGTCGGTCCCGGTTAGGGAGGTTGAACAAGAAGCGGTGAGAAGCCCCCCCAACGATCCTACCAACGCTGATGCTGTTTCAGAGTCTTCAATGGTTGATTCAATATGTGGAGTTGATATTTCTCCTGATGATGTTGTGGGGATTATTGGTCAGAAGCATTTTTGGAAGGCAAGAAGAGCTATTGTCAAGTAAGTTCTTCTATTCAACCCACGTAATTCCATGTGGTTTGACAATAACTTCCTTAAATAAAATAGTTTTTCTTTTGCACCTGAGCTACTGCTTATATCTCACCCTCAACTGATGCTGATTCCTGATCTTAATTTAGTTTTGGAAAAATGTAACGATCGTATTATTCACAGGAGTGATGAATAATAACTATGTACGAGACTTTAGACTTAAATAAACATAAAAAGAGAACATTAAACTATTATGTATACATATCTCAAATGAAAATACTAAAATCCTCAAGATAGCAATGACCATATTACTTGTATTAAACCTGCGTCTTCCATCCAAGATGTATTATGTATACATATCTCAAATGAAGCTAATCCACACGACTGACTATAAGCGGGGTTGGGTTTAGGGATGGATGGAGGATTTATGCTCTACTTTTTCAATACATCATCAAGAACCAATCTTCCAAGAATACGAGATCATGATGTTTTATTTCCATTCTTTTTGCTTACAGCCAACAACGGGTATTTGCTGTTCAAGTGTTCGAGCTCCACAGATTGATAAAGGTAAGTTGAATCAACTGCTTAATTATTTTCGTTTTTCGCCTATAGCCCTTGAAGTCAAAAGTACTGCAAAATATGGACCAGAAGCATGGTTTTCACTTTTCAGTTCTCTTTGATTAAACTCCATTGGCAATGAAATAACTGTGACTATGTAAAACAGGTTCAGAGATTAATTGCTGGATCACCTCACCTTTTGGTCGAAGACAACGCATTTTTGGCAAAACCGCCAAAAGTTTCTCCAATCAAGAAACTTCCTCTTGAGTATGTATTGAAATCTACTCTGAATACACCTAAGCACAAAAGCGACATCGAGAAACCGAACGAGGACACGGAATTCTCGGCCGAGAATGCCGTTGGGAAGGCCTCTCTATCTTCTGTGCAAAACGACAGTCAGACACCGAATTACCGACCCTTCACCGGTAACCCATTGCCGCCGCCGGAGCCTAACATGGGTGGTTCTTGGAATTTCAATCCGCCACCTGGACACCAATGGTTGATTCCGGTGATGACACCATCTGAAGGACTCGTCTACAAACCGTACCCTGGACCTGGGTTCATGAACCCACTTTACGGTGGCTGCGGACCGCCGGGACCTCCTCCTGGTGCTATGCCCATGATTGGTAAGCCATCTTGTAAATTTCATGTCGTCTTTAATCTGAAAAGCTTGCATCTTAGTGGTCGTTTACCGACACAAATTGGGTAACTGCTAATCGAGTAATACGATCCATATTAGTGGATATCTATATCCGAAATCCATATATTGAAAATTTTGAATCATTAACAGGACATAATTTTCCAAATTATGGTGTCCCACCTGATCACCATTATGAAGGACCACCCGGGGGTCATCCATTTGTTCCTCCGGCTAGCCATGGCTACTTCCCTGCTTATGGCATGCCACCGATGGTGAACCCATCGGTCTCAAGCTCCCGGTGTGAACAAACGAACACCTTCAACCCGCACCACCAGAACTCGAGTAACGTTCCGATCGAGAAGAAAGGAGCTGCGGTTCCGAACGTGGTCAAGTTCAAAGCTTCTAAAGATAGCGAGGTTCAAGCCAGTACGGCAAGCAGTCGAAGCGATAGAACACGAGGCCGAAACGCACTTAATCTTTTTCCGACCTCTCCTCCCACTCCCGCTCCGGCTTCATCTCCGCCACCAGCACCACGAGCACCACCGGCTCCCGCTGCTGCTCCTGCTCCTGCTCCGACTCCGGCTCGGTTTGAAGCGGCAGAACCGGCTCGTGTGATCAGAGTTGTGCCTCACAATGCACGGTCAGCAACCGCATCGGTAGCACGGATTTTTCGGTCGATACAAGAAGAAAGAAAGCAGTATGATTCGGGATAAGATGAAAGATGGATTGGTGTTGTACTTTGTGCTTCTTTGATTGTAACTTTTGCCTAAATGTCTTGATTATGAAACACATTAGGAAGATAAAGATGTATGTATGCAAAGATTATGACATGAGGTGCCATTGTAAAAATGCTTGCTTTTATAACTATGGTTGTGTTGTGGGCCATTAGTTTGTGTGCATCTTTATTTAATCTTATTTGTCAATTGGTTTATTGTAGCTAAGTTGTTTGGAGCTTTTAGTATATGATAGATATGATTATGAATTTTTGATTCATCAGTGTGAAAATAGTTATATGTTTAAAAACATAACATAACTTAGTTTTGGGGTAAATGTAAAATTATCACATGTTTTAATTGATAGAACAGTTTTGAATGAGTGGAGGGTATTGGTTTGAATACAAACAGTTCTGAATGAGTGGACAATATTAGTGGGATTCTAACAAACTTTTCTAGATGAGTGGAGACTATTGGTGGGATTCAAACCTAAGACCCATGACAATCTAATATGAATCTTCATGTGAATTCCATGATTTAGAAGGTAAATCATGCATAATTTACACATAACAACACTATAATCCACACTTCATTCTCTTCCTTCACAGAACTAAGCACCTTTGTGTTCCAAAAGTGTCCTCATTCCCTCCCTCTTTCTTCCTTTAAATGCTATAGTAGATGGGACTCAAGTGGGGGGTAATTTTGTCATTTGGGGTATATTTCTCTTGTTGCATAACCTTTGGTATCTCAAAAAGCAACCTTTTGGATGCTACCACCACAAGAAAAACAACATTTCCCAAAGAATATGGAGTGAAAAGCATTTTGGTAAGCTCTAGATCTTTTAGACTATGAGAAATTTTTGTTATATGGTAAAGAACACTGTTAGTGTTGATATACAGATGTAATGCAAGATGTGATTTGATTGACGGTTATCATCATTAAATCATCTTATAGAATACAATTGATAAGACCAAAATAATCTTGATTGTAGCTTTTTCTGAACTTGCGTAAATACACACATTGTGCATGTATAGAGTGAAGACGGAGACATAATTGATTGTGTGGACATCTACAAGCAACCGTCTTTGGACCATCCTGCTCTAAAGAATCATGTTATTCAGGTTTTCTTCTTCCTTTTTTTTTCTTGTGATTCTAACATACAATGACGGAGCCTAGAAGGGACTAGCGGGCGCGGTCTCCCTTCTAATTTTAACTGAACGAAATATTGTTCCAATTAAAATTAAATTGTTGGCTTCATTAGATGGCACCTACCTACGTTCCAAAAATGAAAGAAGCTATGGGGAGAAAAGTATTTGAAGGTACAAAAACAGAAGATATTGCAATGACGATAACATCACAACGATGGCAAAGAAGCGGAAGCTGTCCGAAAGAAACAATCCCAATTCGAAGAATTCAAAAGCATAATCTAAATGAAGATGACTTTCATGCCTATGAGAGAAAGAAAGTTAGTAATGTGAAGAATACAATCGGGAACTTGAAGTACACCACAAATCCCATGGCCAACGTTTCGGTTTGTAATCGCACTTCAATTCAGTTTCAATATTCACTGTTGTTATTTAATACCTATTTTTACGAGTAGATTATAATTTTACATAAAGAAAAAGTAAACTTGGGATTGTTATTTGTCTAGAACATTTTCATCTAGCTCTAAGAAAATTGCATTTACCTCATATTCAAATCCAGATGCTCTCAAAGCCTTTATGGTTATGGAGGTTCAACTTATGATAACTCCCAAGGGTGAATCTAGTGCATTGAGGTGGGGGGATGACCCCCTCAAAATATCTTTTTTTCCCTTTTTACCTAGGTTAAAAGCATTATTTTTTTAAAACTTCATACTATAGTTCCCCTTGTAATTTCCTACATGTGCACCCACCAACCAAAAAAAGCACATTGAAATCAATTAAAAAAACCAAAAAAGTCGCTCAAAATCAACCAAAATTTGCAGAAAAGTCCCTTGAAATTGATAAAAATACTTCAAAATCGCTCGAAATCAATTAAATTAGGCTAAAAAGACATTGGTTGTCTCTACGGACCTTTAATCTACCTCAAAAGTGCATGCCTCCGCTAGATAAAGATTCTGAATCCATCACCGATGCCTTAGGCAATCCGTGGTCGCCAATGGGATTAGTTGGTACGAGTAAGCTCACCGAAATGCACGGTTACCCAAGAGAAAAAGAAAGTTGCATTCATTTCAGTAGTTTCTAGTTTTAAAAATTACAACATAAATTATATTATTAAAATATTTAATATTGAATAAAATAAACATTTAATTTCAAAGATGTATAGTGGTGTGAATAATAAAAAATAGCAATCATTTTTCATGGAGCTTTCAAGATCTAAAATGTTACCATCTCTTTTTTTACTTTCTCAATTTTTGAGAATTTGGTTAGAGCAAAAATTTAGTTCAAAATTTCAATTTTGAAAAATCTTTTAGAGATGCTATAATATTTATTTAATTTGTTTATGGGCAGGTGGCAATGGTAGAGACAGAGGGATATAGTTACTCGGGGGCCAAAGTCGACATCAAAGTTTGGACTCCTTATGTTGAGAAGGAAGACGAGTACAGTGCATCATATGTCTCTATACAAAATGGCGGTCGTCATGATTTTGAACTTGTCAAAAGTGGTTGGGCTGTAAGTTTATATGACTAACAAATGTGCGTATTATATAAACCTGCTATAATAACTAGTTAGGGCAACCTAACAAAATTTATTCTTATAAAAGAAATTCTATATTATTTTGTTCCAGGTAAATCCGAGCATTTATGATGACGTTCAAACTCGTTTCTTTACTTATTGGACTGTAAGTTTTTCTTGTTGTCGTTAATTTCACTTTCAACTTTTCATCATGGCTCGGGAAATACAAAAAATTAAATATTTTATGGGTGCTTTTCAGGACAATGTTCCTTTTTGATAGACGACTATTTTGCACGTGTATTGATCATAACAATGTTTTCTAGTTAATTGAAGAAGCATAAACGATAAATAAAATTACCATATAATAAGTTGAAAAATATTTAAAGACAATGAAATTTACCAATTTATCTTTTAGTTATTAAATAATAATTAACAACATTAGTATGAAATAGGCTGATGGATCGGAGACGACAGGATGCTTTGACTTAACTTGTCCAGGGTTTGTTCAAGTGAACAAGGATATAGTTCTTGGCGGGGCCATTTATCCGGTCTCTGACCCCGACGGTCTTCCTTGCGAAATCATCGTTTACATCTTTAAGGTTCGTAAAGTTCCAACCTTAGCTTCTTAAATTTTATACCCTTTCATTTGTTTTAAAAAGGACAAAATTCACTATAATACTACCAAATTTGCCTTATTTCTTACTTGGGGCAACAAACAATTATTTTATCACAAAATCAACGTAATGAAGTTTTAAATTTCTTAATAATATGGATGTTAAGTTTTTCGTCTTCCCTTCTGCATCATTTCTTCAATCTTTCATAAATGAGTATACACATCATTAAATGTTAGGAGATCAACATGTTAGCATCAAAATAGGTGTAAAATGGAAAATTTTGTTACATTAGTTGAGGAAAAAGTTCTTTATTACACTAAATACGAATTGAACCCATTTTATATTTCTCTTAGAAAATAACTTTTATGCCAAAAGTTTGGCAGCTTTACACACGGACTTTTCTCGGTACCATTGTCCCAACCTCCATTAAATTCATATGGAGCCCATAAACATTTTTCGAATTTTATTGTATATAGGATCCAATGACAAACAATTGGTGGCTGAATTATGGCGAGTCAATCAATGTAGGATATTGGCCTGGTGAGCTCTTCACGTTGTTAAAGTACCACGGGTTGGTGGTGAAGTGGGGTGGCGAGGTCTATAGCTCAAGGGTCAAGACTCATCCTGGCCACACCGCTACATGCATGGGCAACGGCAATATGCCGCCGTCCATCTTCGAGAACTGTGGGACCATGAAACGCATGCGAGTTGAGCAGAACTCAGAACCTTTAATGATCCCTGAATGGTCTACCAGCGTTGTTGATGAGTATCGCTGCTACAACATTTTATATGAAACTGATTATGTTGCTGATCCTATATTTTTTTATGGTGGGCCAGGTAGAAGCCCCTGGTGCCCGTAAGATTTTAGGATTGGTATGAATTTTGTTTGCCTAGTGTTTTATAGTTTTTGGGTTAGCCAAATCATAAAATGTTTGGAAAAAAATACATTTTAATGAGCGTTTTTAGCTAGTTTTGATGTTAATTTGGTTTTTGGATTTTGCATCAAGGTTTTGTAATTTGTATGGATGGTAAATGGCTAAATTGTCAAAAAAAAGTTAAGTTTTATCTTAAAAGACTAAATTATATAGAAAAACTTGAACACAATCGTTAGATAAAATTCAACACAATCTTAAGAAAAAATAATGAGATATATATCACATCTATTAACGATAACAACGCCAATTAGGTAAGTGGCAGGTGCAATTGACTCTTTTCTATTTTTGTGGTTAACAGAATTGTTTAAAATTTTTTAATAGAATTTTATGAAGAAAACAATTTTATATGATGGTTAAATTACACTATTTCTCATTGTTTACACAATTTTTTAATAAAATTGTTTAGGGGCTGTTTGGTACAGAGAATTGGAAGCAGAGAAATGGAAATGGATGTGAATCTCTTG
>LUCG01298939.1:0-16270 GCA_001633085.1 Carthamus tinctorius
TTAAATTGACATGCTTCTCATATGAACCTCCCTCTCTCTCTCTCTCTATATATATATATATGTTTGTGTGTGTGCGCATCAATGTATGCATAGCATAATCAAATTAGAACCACAAAAAGGCTGAGAACCATGAGAACTTTTACCTTAAGGTATTGTTTCGCATGATTTTTTTTTTCATCTAAGATTAACATATAATTTTTGTCTCACCATGTGAAACTTTTTCACATGCATTTTCTATTCACATGTAGAGAAGTTTTACATTGTGAAACAAATATATGTTAACTAATAGTCTAATACCTTAAATCTAGTCTCAGATGGAAAAGGATCAAGTGTTATTAATGCACCGATTCTCACCGCTTGTAACCTTTTTTGTGGTTCTCACAAGATCAACCTCCTATATACATGATCAAGTAGCATCTAACCAAGTAATTTGTCAAGTACGCACATGTGCATAGAAACCAAGAAACATCTTCAATTAGTTGTATGCACATGTGCATACTGTATAGATGAAATGTTATTAGGATGTTCCTCAATATTTCATTTTTCTGGGGTTTTCCCCTAACCCCCCCCCCCTTTTCTCTTTTTCTCTCTCTCTTTACACGCGCACGCACACATACACACACATTTATCAATTAGTACCCACGATAAGATATTCATTTCTCACACACTACAAATTTGAACGCATGGAAATGTCAATGGCAAAACGTATAGGGCCTTCCAAACCCGAATGGTAAATATTTTGCGAATGAGAGCTACCATACCTGTTTCACCTTGTTATGGTCCAAGCATAGCGACTTGAGGTGAATCAAATTGCAGACGGAAGGTGGAAGTTCTTCAATAGAATTTTCTAGAAACCATGAAATCAAGAAACATGAAGCTAATTCAGCAAAAAGATCATAAGCTTTGCAGACCCACAAACGACATAAAAGAAACATAGTGATTCGCTTTTAAACCATCATACTTGGCTATTAGGGCAAACTGACCATCATTCTTGTAAAATGCCAAATAAACAATTTTTTTTTGGTAACAGTGGGTGTCTGGGCCAGCTTGCACGCACCTCAACTAATCCCATGGGTCCCTGAAGATAACATCAAGAAAAATCCCCAGTGGCCTTGAGGAGACTCAAACTAGGGATTTGCCAGCCGAGCTGACCCTCAAGGTCTCAAATAAGAAATACAATTTGCAAAAACGTTCGAGTTTAGAGAAAAGTAATGTTTCTTTTATTTTCCCAAGGACGATCATTTTTTGTAAAATGGTTGAGTATGATGATTCGAAAGGGGATTCCTTTAAAGAAACTAAAAACGTAGTTTCAAAATCTTGAATTAGGGTAAAGCATCCATAAACTATTTTAAAACAAAGAAGCAAAAATGGTAGCTTTTCAAGTAAAACTAAAGAACTGTGAGGTACCATTTGCTTGTAGCTCTTCTAAAGAAAAGCAGCTTCCGATAGATTCCGGAAGAACCTTCAGTTGATTTTTCGACACATTCAACAGCAACAACTGCATTTTCAGAAGTTCAATTGAGTTTTACGTTTCAAAATTTTCGCTCGTAAGTTGGTATAGGAAGTCACTTACGTTTCGCAAGCTTCCAATGGTTTCTGGTAGACCCGTCAACTGGTTGCCCGAGATGGATAATCGCTCAAGTCTCACCAATTGACCCACTGAACAAACAGTCACAAGAAATCAACACAATGCCTCCAAATAAAGAATTTACGACAAATAAACACTCTATCTCATGAAAATCGCAACGTTTAACCATCCGCTAGTTTAACGGAAATGTTGAAATGTCTAAAATACCCACCCTTTTGAGCTTCTCCGAAAGGTTGGAACTTGTACACGATAACTTAGAAATCTTGAGTTGAATCCTACTTTTGACCCTACCTCTGTGTCAGATATACTCGGTACGTTTGGATTTTATAGAAAAATATCTAAAATACACTTGAATAATTTTGAAATAAAAATGTTGCAATTTTCATGGGATGGAGGACCTAGTGGACTATAGTTTGGTGTTATTACATTCATCGGGCAAAAAGGTAACTCTATTTTGATCGAGAATTAGAAACTTCAAAGACTGAAGTTTGCCCACATCGCTTGGAAGACGCTCGATTACATTATCAGCCAAAATCTGAAAACCAAAATGCCCTTGTTTTAGATATTAAAACTTTATAAAAATTAAAACAAAATCTTATAGTCATTAGCCACTAGACATCCCATGAAGCCCCAACGACATGAACTATTCCATCTGTCAATTACAAAAAGTTTCTTAATAAACGCAGAAAGTTTCAAATGCATTACTACATTCTTGAGATATTACTACAAAGCCCACTCTAGAATTCTCTTTTAGATTCACCATTCAGCAGTCATGTGTGGCCATTCAGATGGCATGAGCAAAAGAACTACTTATAAGCAAAGGAAAAAAAAACTTGGCTTTCTGCATAAAAGCTCCCCCGTAAAAGCTTATTGGATAAGTCACTTCTATATCATTAAGCCACTAACACATAATCATGTATAACTGACTGAATAAGCTGGGACTGGGAGTCCCATTAAGCTGCTACAAATAGGCCTTTTAGTAGTCCCCTTTTGGACAAAACCTCCTTAAAACTCATTATTTTAAGAGAGACAACTCATAGGTCGTTTACTAACACAGATTGAGGAAGTGCTAACTGAGTAAGAGTGTGACATGAATAAGAGATTCGGTCTGGGTAAGTGATGCCTGAAAATGGTTGTTGACCAAGTGTTTTGCATGGTTGAAGCACTGACTGAGTCAGATAGCGACCCCTTCCTTACTAGGCCAATATCTTGGTCAACATTTTTGTGAGTCACAGTGTGTTGGTAAACAACATCCCTTAAGCACCTCTTATCCAATAAGAAGCGGCCAGCAGGTAATAAACAACCCCTCAATTTAAGGAACTAATATCCAACAAAGAATTACGAAGTAAAATTCGATTATATGGATGCATTAAGCCTCATATTGTCATCATTGCCTTGACACTTAGTCAAAGAAAAGACCATGAATGTTGTAAACTAGTTCATATCAAAATTATCATATCGAATATCGATGCATGTTTGGTAAAGTTTAAAGTAAGAGATTAAACAGTTCATTTCATATTTATGTTGAAAAGCAAAGAATAGAAATCATAATGCAAACTTGTGGTTCTTACCAGCCGCTGCATGTTTGTTAATCTGCTGAGCTCCTCCGGAATATCAGCTGCACTAGCAAAAATATAAAGTCGGTGTGAAAAAAATTAATCAAATTTCTTTGAGATCCTAAAGTACGTTGATGTAGACACCAAGAGTCTGATATCGTGAAGATGTTATTGTAGGTCCTATTTACTTGATATCAGAAGAATTGAAAAAGGCCCCCGCAAAATGGAGAACAGAGGAAGATGGTGTAAACGAGAGAAAGTAGTTCTATTCGTGCACACCATTTACCTCCATTCTACATTCTCCATTTTGTGGGTCCCGTCTCAATTCTCCCTTTGCTTACCCGGTCAGCATCATGGGTCTGATCGGATAAGTACCTCTTACCCAGTAAGACGCAGTAAGCAGGTAGTAAACAACCCCTTAGTATAGAAAACTATTGTATCATAGCAAGAAAAAGACAAGAGAAACTAAAAACATGTGTCATTTTCCAACATGGCCTCGAAACATGCAAAGGTTTGATCTTCTTAAAGAGAGAAATAAATTACCCAATTTGTTGTGTGTCAAATCAAGTGTCCGTACCGATCTATCAAGCTCAAGAACTTCATCCGGAAACGACTGTGAAACCAAAAAAAAACCCTTAATTCAGACTTGAAACTTGTATATATGCAAAAACAACCCATGTCACAGCTTAGAAACAAAGCTTGGACATCGAACCAAACAAGCTTAGTATATCCCAGACGGAGGTGGGGTCCAATGTTGTTCTTTAGCATGTTAAATATGAGATTTTGAACATGACCTCCAAAATTTAGGGGCCCAATTTTATATGTGTTTCGACTTTCATCAACCTATGTAAAACCTTGTTTAGGCTCAATCTGATTATTAGTTGTTTAGGTTTAAGTTAAGATTAATTGTTATCTAGCTTCTTTTTTGTGCTTAACATGTATGTATACCTGTTATCTCATTTTGCAATGTAA
This sequence comes from Carthamus tinctorius, assembly GCA_001633085.1. Taxonomy (NCBI): domain Eukaryota; kingdom Viridiplantae; phylum Streptophyta; class Magnoliopsida; order Asterales; family Asteraceae; genus Carthamus; species Carthamus tinctorius. The sequence continues at coordinate 4,117 of LUCG01298939.1, forward strand.
TCAAAAGTTTTGGGCGTAGCCGAGCCTCCCACAAGATTAGAACGTACCTAAGTGGGGTCTGGGGGCGGGATGTATATAAACCTGTTCTCTACCAAAGGAGTAGAGCAGTTGTTTTCGTGATGACCCCGGACTTGTGAAAAGTGACACAAATGAATTAATGTGAAACAAATACTCAAAATTTTGTACTTTTCAGTCGGAGTCCCGAATGAAGGTATGGTAAACTAATTAAACCTAAGGCTATGCGTATCCGAACCCTCCCAACCCCACTGCCACATCAACTTTTCTATAACCCCACAATAAGCCTTCTGGAACCCTCTCTGATTAGTACCGGAACCCTTGCAACCCTCTCATTTTTTAATTATTTAATTGATTAAAACACACCCCACACACACACCACACATAAAACAGTGGTTATGAGCGGTGTGGCCACGCCGCTCCAACCCCAGCCCGCTGAAACCGCTGCATGCGTTTTGTAGCCCGCCCAACCCACGTCCCCGGTACGCATAGCCTAAGAGACATTTGGTGTTAACAACTTAAACAATCATTTCTTCTCTATATGCTGAAACAGCTAAAAACCCCCTATTCATATTTGCTAATGTAACAATGAAAACACATAGTAGGTATGTTTTTGGCCATTTGCAAGATGAATTGTTTGTTTCAGTCAGTTATCACATTCCAATAACAAAATTATAAATCAAACAAAAAAAGAAACCCAAATCTCACAAAAGGAATTCAACTATAACTCCATCATCAATTCAATAGTTTATAAAAGGGAAATCAGAATGAAAAAAAAAGAAAGAAAGAGAGTAATTAATTGCCTTGAGTTTGGCATCGCGTAAGGCTACAATGCCGGTGGCGGTCCACCGTGAAAGGCGGTCGGCTTTGGCATCAGCAGTCTTGTTTGCAATACAACCCATTAAAGGGTTTCCCAATTTTTGCTTCACAGAATTAATGGTTAAATGGGATTTTTTTTGTTTTTTGTTTTCTTTATCTTGAAATTAGAAATGAATTGAAGAAAATGGTATGATGGCGATGAATGATGGTGAAATTTGGGAAAAAGAAAAAAACTTTGGACGACAAAAGGCATGCGTTTGACAGGATGTCAAATTTGTTATAAAAATCCGATTTTTGGTAAAATCCATATGTTGTTGTTTGGCTTCTTTTTTTTTGTCTTTATCTTTAAGAAAAATTCAACATTTTTTTCTTTCTGAAGAAAATTCAACGATGGAAACGTCTTTTTAGGGATTAAATCGTTTCCAAATGAAAGAGGATTAGATTGAATCTGATGACATGGCTAGGTATCGGGTTCGGACGGGTCTTAACTGGGCCTCTCAAAGACCGGGGCTCAACAGTGTTTTTTGGGTCCGAGCTTTCTTTAACCGGACCCAGATCGGGTCGGGCTTAGAGGAGAAATATCATAACCGGTCTCTTGACCATTTAACTAGTTATAGATAACCGGGCCTTAACCGGGCTTTCATAGGACCGATCTTTTTTTTAACGTATAATAATAATACAATTATTTTATAAACTAATTCTATATTCAAAATGTAAATTATAATATAAAATATAAATGTAAATTATAATATAAACTTATAAACTACATTTATTTTATAAACAAGTTTATTTTAAACCATTAAAACATATAACACAAATATATACTAAAACTGGGCCGGGCCTAACCGGGTCTTGCCTTAACCAGTCTCGGGCTTAACCGGGACTTTTTTTGTTCAAATCTGTAACTGGGCCTGGCCTGGCGGGCCTTAACCGGGCTTCAACGGACTTTCAAAAACCGGGCTTGATTTCGATCCCGGGCTCGGTTAACCGTCCATAACAGGTCGGACCAGACTTATTTGGCTATCTCTAGATTGAATCACATTTGTCGACATTTATTTGGCTATCTCTAGATTGAATCACAACTCATCCGCAGACATTTATTTGTACTTTGTAACAAAATGGACGTCAATATGCAATATATTAAATAATCATTTACCGTGCGTTTCATAACAGGATAGAATAGAACAGAACAGGATAAAACATGACAGAACAAAACAGTTGTTTAGTGTCGGTAAAGACATACGAAACGAGATAGGACAAAACAAGATTGACTAAATGACCAGTTAACCCAATACTTCTTTTTACCTATAATGAATCTAACAAATTATATAATAGAAAACCGCGATAGAAAAAACCATGTAACTTGCAGCTAAGATCCACTAGATTTTTAAGAAACCATAGCAACAAACCCATTCAAGAAACATCAAATCAGATGTTGAAGAAACAGGATTCGTAACATTTTTTCAAAAACAGAAACAAAATCAATTTGGTTTTTCAGCAAAATCCCTGCAGTGAATTTATTTTCAGAAACATAAACAAAATCGAACAAAATTCGTTGGAGTAATGGATTTTCAGAAAAAAAAATTGTTGATTTCTAGAAACCTAATCGTTGGAGTAATCAATTTTCAGCGACCTGTAGTGAATCGGTCGCTAGGTTAGCGGCGTGGACGGGAGCAAGGATCTGGAGTGAATCGATCGTTGGAGTAAACAGAATTCAAAGTGAATCGATTAGAAATGAATGATTTAGAGAAGGAAGACGATTTACGGAGTCTTGAGGCGGAGGAGTGAACGAGTTGGGAGGAGGAAGACAATCTCGAGGAGGAAGACAAGAGGGGCGTGTTTTAGGTTTAGGGGTATTTTGGTCTCTCAAATCCTGCTCCAGTTAGTTCCATGGTAAATAATGGAACAAGTGTGTTCCAATTTTGTTCTAGTTAGTTCTTGTCTATTCCACTTTGAGTCACGCCAAACATGGGACAACATCCCTTGTTCTATTCTGTTCCGCCTACCAACGCACCCTTACTTTCGTAAAATTTCTTGTTATGATATTAAGTTTTCCTTATTTTTATTATATCAAACGTACACTTAAATTGTGTGTGCATTGACGTGCTTTAGGACCTTAGAACAACAAGTTTTTGTCCAACAAACATCCACCTCCCTGAATCCCTCTCCTCGGTCCCTACCTTCGTAACTCGATGTCGTCTTGCCATCGTCAATGTCGATGGTGGGTAGGACAAATGTCCCCAACTCTCAATAGAGACAAAAGCAAGCCAAAAACTCACACAACCCGATTGACTATATAATAAAAAGTCATCAAAAACAATAAAACTTATTTCATCAACATCTATAACCTCATGCTCTAAAAACATGTTAAACTCAAAAACCAATCATTGGTTGAGACAAAACATTTTTCAATTGAGATTATACCGCTTATATTTCCAAAATGTCCCGAAATTTAACAATATACTTGTTTCAAACCAAATACACTAAGCATTATCACCAAATAAACCCTAAGATAAACCATCAAAATAACCCACATTTACGATTTATTTATCAAAATTCCCAACAGAACCCAAATATATAAATTTTATTTGATTTATAAAACCAAATACATACAAGATGAAAATTCCACTAAATAGTCAAACACATTTGATAAATATCAAGAAAACATCTTAAGATTTAACCCCAATGGGGCAGCCTAATTAAGGCTTGTGGAAGGTGTAACAACCAACCCAAGTTCGAATCCGATGGTGAGCAACCAGGAGCCACTGAGTATTAATCCCAGGGGAGCATACTTTAGCTCTCGGTAAAAATTACCAAGGACCTAGTTCTGGTATAAGGTACAATTTGAAAGTTGAAGACTTTAAATTGGTCTAGCCTTGTAATTAACTCAAAGATCATATTTAAGATTTAATTTGGAGTAACTATAGTGTTTAGTGAAAGTTTTAAATTAGTATTTTTTTTCTCCAAATTTTGGGGGAAGAAAATCAGCTATCCCTTGCTTCCCTACACCATTCCTGTCCCACTAGTAAAATCATGACACCTCATCAATCATTAAAATTAAATACTTAATTAATTTTAAACACTATATTGCCAAACACCTTTCGTTTTCTTATTAATACAGATTCTTTTTCCTCAAATAATTTAAATATTTTTGTTATAATTAAATTATATTATTTCATATATTCATTTACTTTCTTTCACATATTCATTTTTTATATATAGATTCTATCTCAATATTTTTACACACGTATTTTTTTTAATTTCTTGCAAATTAGTTGAATTTAATATTTCTCTATAATTAAATTATTTTCTCTTACATATTTTTCTTTAAATTTATTGTATCTCATCATTTTTAAATATGTATTTTTATCTATTTTTTCTTGAAGTTTAACTTCTCTACTATTTTTCTCAAATCAATTTAATTAATCTTGGATTTCTTCTTCTAAATTAGCTTTATTTTTTGGATCATAATTATCTCTTAAATTATTTTTACTCTTCTTTCTTTTACCATTTGATTATTATTTAAATAATAAAAATAAGATTTTAACTACTGATTATAGTTTAAAACAACTTAAACGTCACTTAAAAATAATTATAAAAAAATAAATCAGGGAATATATGTTTAAAAGTAACGAAATACAATATATTTCAAAAATGAATATATAAAAGAAAATAATTTAATTATAGAATAAATATTTAATTCATTTGATTTGTAAGAAAATAAAAAAAAATACGTGTGTAAAATTAATGAGATTAAACGAATATATAAAAAGAATATAATTTAATTATAACAAAATATTTAAATTATTTGAGTGTATTAATAACGAAATGAAAGGTGTTTGGTAATATAGTGTTTGGAAGGAGTTGGTCTATGAAATTGAAGTTATTTTAGATGATATTTGGAGTGACCAATTTTTTTTTTATAAATGAAGTGGTCAAAATGGATTTGAAAATTGTGGATAGATGATCCATCACCAATAACAATAATAATCGATGAAGTAGTGCTCGAATTAAAAGAGTGTTGACTTTACGTACGTCTAAAGCTATATGAGAGGTAACCCTAATGGGGCAGCCTACTGGTTAAGGCTTGGTGTTGGGAAAAATCCACTCAAGTTCGAATTCGGGGGTGAGCAACCAGGGGGGCCACTGAGTATTAATCCCAGGGGAGCATGCCTTAGCTCTCGGTAAAAATTACCAAGGACATCGACCGACAAGGTACCAAAAACTGCCAAGAGTACATGGGCGCCAGAAGAAGGCCATGTGGACTGTTTTGTAGCTGTTGATGGCGGCTGCTAGCAGCAATTTTGGCGGCGATCATTCCACCTCCGACTATTTCGACCTTGAGAGGTCGAACCTCGATGAGAAGTCTGGGAAACATTATCAGAATAGAGCACATCTAAAGAGGAAGAATGATCTCGATAGGTAGAAGAACGATAGCATGACTTGAATGGTCGTTGTTCTTTAAGAAGAAACATTGACCGAGCTTAAAGGAATGTGGGAAGGAGATTTATGTGGCGGATGATTGGACTGGACAAGACATGACAAGAGATTAAGAAGTGACAGGACTAGATAGAACAAGCGTGTGTCTAGTGTTTGATACGACTAGAACTGGACATGACAGAACTAGATAAGTTCCCCCAAAAGTTATTTGATGATTTTTACATATCATAAAAAAGCTATAATTAAAACAATTAAAGTAATAATCTAATTCATAAACGGTTTTTACACAACTTTCAGAAAACATAAATACATACATATATAATATGACCTAATTGAACGAAAAAAATGATATAAGGTGGTGGTTATGGTAGATGTGGAGGTGGAGGTGGTGTTGGTTATCGTAGAGGTGGTAGACGCCGGTACTACTTGTGATGACAATGGGGGGTGGTGGTTATGAAGAACGTAAAGACGATAGATAGTGGCAGTGGTGGCGATCAACAGTGGTGGAGAAGATACTTGTAACCAATGTAGTGGAGGTAGTGGTGGTGGTTATGGTGGAGTGGTGATGGTGGAGTTAGCGATGAGCAATGGTAGTGGTAGGTAGTGGTTGTGGCAACCGATAGTTTTGGTGGTTATGGAAGAGGTGAGGTTCAAAGTGGTAGTGGTGGTCAGCAGTGGTTGTGGTGAGGAGGAGGTTGAGGCTGCCCATGGTGGTGGTGGTTATATGGTTGTGGAGGAGGTTGTTGTGGTAAAGGATGTAGTAGAGGTGGCCAACGGTGGTGGTGGCGGTGGCAGACGTTGGCGTGGTTGCTGAGGTGGCAATGGAGTATGGAAGGTGGTGGAGGAGGTTGTTGTGGTATAGAGATGGTGAGTTGGCCAGCGGTGGTAGTGGTAGCCATAGTGGAAATATAACAACGTTTCAAAATAATCTATTTGCTTTCATCAATTTTAACGTTAAAATGTTGATCTTGTTACGTTAATCTTTCATAAACGGGTATTCACGTCATCAATCCTACAAAATAGTTGATTACCAAACAAAACATGTAAAAAAAATACAATATCACTAATTATCAACTCAAGAAATTTAAATACTTTATTTGAAAAATATGAAGTACAAATGACATAATAATGCTAATAAGAAGTAAAATCACAAGAAAAACATATAATATGTAAAATATAACTCCAAAAAGGGATGAACTCCTTCAGATCTCTTCATGTACCAATAAGACCACCACATTCATTAAGCCACAGCAGGCATATCCTTCAGCCATGAGTCCAATGGCTTCCCAATTGAGTACACAATGAACCCAATCTCCCTTAGCTTCTCTGGCTTCACAACATTCCTCCCATCAAACACAAATGCCGGTTTCGGCATGCTGTCGTAAATCTTCTTGTAATCGAGGTTCTTGAACTCGTCCCACTCGGTCAGGATGCAGAGACCGTGCGCGCCCTTGGCCGCCTCGTACGCGTCCCAGACCACGCTCACCTGCTTGACCGTGCTCGGGCTCATCGGCTGCAGGTGCACCGGGTGGTCCCAGTCGAACTTGTTCATCGAAAGATCCTTTTGGATCTGTTCCTCGGTCACCTGCGGGTCGTAGATGCTCAGTCGGGCCTTGTCCCCGAGCAGCCCTTGGCAGACGTCGATGGCCGGAGTCTCCCGTGTGTCACCCGTGTCTTTCTTGAACGCGAACCCGAAAATGGCGATCTTTTTGCCGGAAACCGTGTTGAACATGGAGGAAACGATCCGGTTGACGAAGCGGGTCTTTTGGTAGTCGTTGACCTTGATCACTTGTTTCCAGTAGTTCGCGACTTCCGGCAACCCGTTGCATTCGCAGATGTAAACGAGGTTGAGGATGTCCTTCTGGAAACAGGATCCGCCGAACCCGACACTGGCGTTCAGGAACTTGTGTCCGATCCTGGTGTCTTTTCCCACTGCGTGGGAGACTTCTGCCACGTCAGCGCCCGTGGCCTCGCAGAGCGCTGACATGGCGTTAACGGAGGAGATCCTCTGTGCCAAGAACGCGTTGGCCGCCAGCTTGGACAACTCGGCCGACCAGAGATTGGTACAGAGGATCCGCTCCTCGGGTACCCAATGGGCGTAAACGTCTTTCAACGCCTTAATCGCCCTTTGACCGTCCGGGGTTTCCCGCCCTCCGATCAACACACGGTCAGGGGCGAAAAGGTCCTCTATCGCCGTGCCCTCAGCGAGGAACTCCGGGTTCGAGAGGATCTGGTACTTCACCCCTTTGCTGTTGTGCGTGAGGATCTTCTCGATCGCCTCGGCGGTCTTCACGGGAACCGTCGATTTCTCGACCACGATCTTGTCGGACTTCGACACGTCAGCGATCATACGGGCCGCACTCTCCCAGTACGTGAGATCGGCCGCTTTCCCGGCACCGAGACCTCGAGTCTTGGTCGGCGTGTTGACCGAAACAAAGACGATATCGGCCTCGAAAACGTGTTTCTCGACATCGGTGCTGAAGAACAAGTTCTTTCCTCTACACGACTTGACGACGTCGTCGAGCCCGGGCTCGTAGATCGGAAGCTGGTCGCTGTTCCAGGCCGTGATCCGGGAGACCGAGATATCGACCACCACGACTTCGATGGAAGGACACTTGAGGGCAATGACTGCCATTGTTGGACCTCCAACATAACCAGCTCCAAGACAACAAATCTTCACCATTTTTGCTACACAACTAAGTTAAACATGAAAAAGATTAGATTTTGTTAAAAACCCAGAAAGATTTCATCTTGGGTATGCAACAAAATTCAGAATCTATATCAAAAGTTTGATTCTTCTTTTGTGTTCTTGGAAATCCAAGATCAGCAATTCAGCATAGAACACAAAAGAGGATATAATCATATAAGCATGGATGTTACATTTATTATAGGTAGCATGAAATGAGTAATAAATAAAATAAAATATAAATTTAGTGTGTTGTTAAAAATCTTACAAATTAAAACAATAAAAATATTGAAAATAGCAAGTGAGAAGAATATCTATATAAGGAGTTGTTTTTGTTTTTGTTTTTGTTCAATAAATTATGAAATTAAATAACATTTTTTGACTTTAGGAAAAATTAGATATTGAGATGAATTATAAACTAGTATATATATAAATTAGGCCCAAACACAACAAAAATTCTGGGCACTATCCAAAAACTCATATTTAACTTGTTACTCCTAAACCTGGTGTTACATCAGTATTTCTATAAACCCACAATAAGCCCTCTAAAGTCCTCTCTGTTTAGTACTCGAACATTCCAAACCAAATACTCAATACAATAAAAAGAAAGGAATATGAGAGAGGAAGAGAGCGGGTTGACGGTGTGTGGACACCGCCCAAGCCCGACCCCACCGAGCCCGCTGGAGGCGTAGCGGAGCCTGCCGAGCCCACTGCGTCGCTACGCATGGCCTTAACACACAACCTTTTTATATGAGATCAAGATAGTGTAACAAATGATCCAAGAAGTGCATAACTTATGAAATCTATTGATCAATGAAGAGATAGATTGAGAAGAAACATTGGGGATTTTGGATGAGAAATGTGTACCTTTTTTTTTTGGAAGAATTGAAGTTGCAGAGAGAAAATGGAGATGATGATGTATGGAGAGAAATGGAAGGTTTGTTTGTATAAATAGGCTTAAAAAAATGAAGTTAAGATCTGAAATATTTGTGACTGAAAAGGTAAGCAAAGTGGCAAAAGGGAGATTTAAAACATTCAACACGTTTCCAAACTTAATACCAACAAGGGAATTTTAATAGGAATCTTGTATAGTTTTAGTTTTTTCTGAGGGATATGCAAAGTTGGGATTTATTTGTTGCAAAAGGTTGGTTTCCGCAACCCTAATTGGCCCACCACGGATTGTTAATGTCCGTGGTGGGGGGTATTCCTGACTCACTCGGTGGTTGTGGCTATGGGGGCGTCCGTGCGCAAGCCAAGGCTCGAACCCGAACCATTTGATATTTGTTACAAACTTACCGTCCACCCATTACCAACTGAGCTACACGCGATCAACGCAAAATTGGGATTTATTAAATTTTAGATTTTAATGGTGGGGGTACAAGGTAGAAAGAAATACATATGATTGAGTTGAATTGAATTGAATTGACTTGAATTCAGAAATAAAAGAAGGTTTTCAAGGAATACTTTCAAGAATATTTTGAAAATTGACAAGCTTACAATTTAAAAAAAGAAAAGTTATTTTTAAATTATTTTTTTATTTATGTATCTTGATTAAAATAGTCTAAGAAATGTTCGTTTACCTTTTAATAGTTCTATCAAGAGACAACCTCTGAATTGCTAAGAGATAAATCTTGTTTAACAAAACAAAAGGTTGTCTCTTAATCGTTCCAAAACACTTTGAACGATTTTGGGTCTCCTTTAACCGTTCAGAGCCCCGATTTCATCTTTAACAATTACCAAACAATCATATTTCATTTTGCACTACATCATAAGAACCCGTTAATCATTTTGACCACTTAATCATCCAGTACTAAACAACCTCTAAGATTTTAAGATTCGCTACTTGGTAATTTATGAAATATACTTTTAATGATTAAAATATGATTATGTGATCTAATCTCTCCAAAATTTAAAACCACATTTATTTCAGGAAAAACAAAATACATTTTACAAGTTGCAAAATAGAGGATTCAAAATGTTGTCTTGTTTTAGAAGTGAAAAATATGTTCAAGATAGCTAGTTTTTGATCAACTTTTTTGAGAAAAGTCTAGAAAAACCCAATTAACTTTCTCTTTATAATGAACTTTTAAAAGTTTTGTTACTTACATTTTATTAACTTAAAAAGTTACCCGCAACCAATTAGGAAGACTTCAAGTAAAAAAAAATGTAAATCAGTTTACAATCCCAAACCCTACATTATTCCAGCCCCTTTCATCCAACGACATTGCTCTCCCTGGTCACCCCATCGCCCTCCGCTCTCCATCCCACACATCGCCACCATTGTTCCATGCCATTCACCTCCCTCTCTTAGATTTATGCTTTTTTCTCTTTCAATTATCCCTTCTTTTATAAAATGAAGTACATATAGAAAAATAAAAAAGAACAAATCGGAAAAAGATAACTGATTAAGAAGAGTGAGATCGATGGTAGGGGGTGGCGACAGAGAGCGGACAACGAAGGAGGACAAGGGGGAGAGCGATTACTTCTGGTGCAAGGTTTTGTATGACGTAAGGTCTAACCGTTTGAAAATGGTAAAACCGATTTATATTTTTCTTTTCTATAACTAAAAACCTTCTTAATCGGATAGAGAGGTAACTTTAATAACATGAAAATTTGAAGGATTTCCCATAAGTTTTTGCTTTGGTTGTCCAATATTAAAAAAATGATTCTTGTTGAAAAGTCCTCTTCCAAAAGTACCAAAAACTGGATCTAAATGTCTTTTTTCAAGGGAAAAAAATGAGAAAAAGTTTTTAAAAGAGAAATTGTCTGATTAGACTTTTTTCAATTCAACGTTAGTGTTAAGTTATAACATTATTAATATTATATATATATNCAGTTTAATATTAAAAAGTTTAAGTAAATAAGTTAAATTTATATTTTTATATCTAATTTTAATTATGATAATTGTTTGTGTATATTTAATTAGTTCTTTTAGTAAATTGTCATCCATTACTTCAACCTCTCAATTCTACTAGGCGGCTATTTGGCAGTTACTAAATGGTATTGTGTTGGATGATTAAGTGGTCAAAATAATTAGAGGCTCTTATGATATGGTGCAAAATGAAATATGGTGGTTTGGTAATTATGGAGTATGAAATCAGGACTCTGAATGGTTAAGAGACATCCAGGATACTAAATTATTCAGAGGGTTTTGGAACCATTAAGATGTCGTTTCATTTTTTTGCCAAACAGGATTCACCTCTTAACAATTCAGGGATTACCTCTTAATGAAACTATTAAGAAGTAAACAAACACCAAGAAACACATTTAAACGATAACTTAGCATTAAAGAGTTCTTAATTTTATATTTTCAACCTATCAAAATATAAAACATTTACCAAAATTACATTTTGTCAACGTGTCCTACTATGCTTCAATATAAACTATTTTTGATCCATCAAAAATATTTTAACACATAATTTTAGTTCATTGGTTACATATACTCTATAGTTATATTATAACACTTTAGCTCATTTATTAGAGATGATCTAACAAAAATTGTTCTCCAATAACTCCAAAAAATGAATCTTGCATAAAACCCATGTTCAAAAGGTATCAAAAGAAGTAAAGGGCTTTTTCAAAAGGGGGTTAGATCCATGTGAAGATATATAGACCATGAGGTTTTGGTAAATTATTAGGTCAAAGAATGTGAAAGGAAATTAAAAAAAGGAAGCTTGAGGAATGAGAAAAGAAAACATGAATGATGATGTAGAAATATGATGAAAAGGGGATGGTGAGAGTTGAGTAAGATCCAAGAAATGAATTAAAAAAACAAGAAACTTCATAATTAAAGAGCCAAGAGTGTGTTTGTATGGTGATTAAACATGTTTAGAGGATCTTTAATAGGGTGGCTTATGAAAAATATTATTTTGTCATGTTAATGTTAACTTAACAAAATATTAACCTTTATAAAACTTTATTCTTAGAGTGACTTATAAAAACTCCGCTTTTTGTTAAATTTATTGTGTGGATATATTCATAACTCAAAAATATATTTAACAAAACCAATATCACCACATCAGACACAATAACGAAGAGATTCTTGTACAAATATATTGATAACTTAGGTCATCCTTTATGGTACCTGTGGTACCTGTGGTATCTGTTGCCACATCAGCTTTCCACTATCTTTACCCCTCATACCCTTCATTTTATTTTTTTAATTTTCATTTCATACCCTTCATTTTAATTTTT
>LUCG01298968.1:0-15592 GCA_001633085.1 Carthamus tinctorius
CGCTCTCGGCTGTCCTCACGTTCACAACCAAAAAGTGGTTCACATTTGAACCTACCCCTATATGTGTGTATGTATATATGTTGGTTCCAAGTAGATGACCTTCAAGTAACAAGGAATTATAGAGGGGGATGGTTGAATACAATTACACAGAATATTCGCTTTTAAATTCGTTGTATTAAAATAAATACCGAATTTACAAAGATTGTTGCAGAAATAAAAAAAAGATAAAGCTAATCTAAACAATCTTAAATTTTGACACTTAGGCATTGTTTGCTAAAAATAAGTTAACTTATAAGTTAGCTTATAGGTTACCTTATAAGTCAGGTACATGTTTGGATGGACCATAAACTAGCTTAACTTATAAGCTAACTTTTTGAAAAACTACTTCCACTAATCTTTTGGTGACTTATGGGACTTTTTATATTTTTATTCCAAATATACCATTGCTAAGTTTATACCACTACTTTTCAAACATGTCTTTTTTGTCCTTTTACAATCATAAGCTACCTTATCAGGTAGTTTTTGCCAAACGTAACTTATTCATCAGCTACTTTATCAGTCATCAGCTACCTTATCAGTCACCAGCTACCTTATCAGTCATAAGCTACCTTATCAGTCATCAGTTAACTTATCAGCTAGTTTGTCAAATATAGTCTTAGTCTTCACTATGCACTAGTGAGAAGATAAAGATAGAACAGAAAGGTAGAAGAAAAGAAGAACTCGGTATAAGGAAGAGATTGGTCTAATATGTTTGAAAAACACTCTCAAGATCTCTATTTATACTGCATGCATTAAATGCATGGTAAAATCACATTTGCACATGTTGTCTATTGGGTGGACCTTGTGTATCTTTTTCAGTTTCGTTCCAAATTTTCTTTGAAGTTTTTGGAGTTCGATTTCATTTTTAAAGTTGGTTTTTATTTCATTTCCATTTTGAATCTCATTTGAAGTTTCTGAAGTTTCATTTTGTCCCAGGTTTAACATGTATTAATTGATTGTTTTCTTCCCTGTTTTCGATTTCATAGTTTATTAATTTGCCGATTTCATAGTTTTGTTTATCACTTTCATTCTCACAATTGATTTCATATTTATTTGTTGCCCATATGAATACCATGATTAACATCAAAGGAAACATAAAAGGAAGTGGAAAAGTAAATATTTGTTCAAACTTTACTTTTTTGTATTTAGGGGTAAATCGGTCATTTATGTTATTTAGACTACTGGTTCAAATAGAAAGGTAACACAATAACACAAATTTATACAGACAGACAAATTTATACAGACATGACTTAATAGAAAAATAAGTAAACAACCCCTTAATGAGTGTTTTGTGTGGGATGTTTGCTCGAGTTCATTTGTGGCCCTCCCTCCTTTCAACACCTTGTAGTTCGAGTCTTTGGCTTATACTTTGTCGGTTTCATTTTGTTTGGACCTATCATCTTGGTTCCTAATAAATTTTTTGCCTTTCAAAGAAAAAAAAGACAGATGCCACACTTATTAATTGATGGGTTGATTAATGTTTAATTTTTTATGCTTATAAGAAAATAAACAACATAAACTAAATACAGTCGAAAGTATGTCTTTCTAAACTTGATTTGAGAAAAAAATGACACTTTCACATTTGGCAAAGATAAAAACGTATCTATCAAACATAATGTAATTTTTAAATGGATCAAACAAAAATAACATATAAAAAAATTATTTTGAAATTAAAAATGAAACAAAGTTAATTAAAAATTAAAGAAGTTGTGCAAGTTTAGCACTCACCATCCTTCAACTGCTTTGATGATGCACATGAATTGAATAATTTTGTGACTTGGCTTATTCTTAACCTTTGTGCAAAGCAAACCATCTTTCACTTTCTTTCACATAGAGTAAACCCTAAGTCATAAATAATCTTCTTCTAATTCATATTTATTCATCTCATTTCATCACAACCCCCCTAATTGTCTTTATATATATACATCCAATCAAATACTATTTGAAACCTGACAAATAAAGAACATAATTAATCTAAAACCTAACCTTTTTAATAAAATTAAAATAAATTTATATCTTTATCTTAATAAACTTGAAAATAAGCTAATTTATGTCTTATGATATAGCTTACAGTTACTAAACATAACCAATAAGAAAATACTTCACCCATCTCAAAGTAAAGTGTTCATAGTAAATACGATACATAATTTAAAATAAAGTGTTCACAATAGATATGATATTTAATTTAGACATGTATAATTATTACATTTTTTTGTTAACCAAATAATAAATACAATCTTGATTAATTTATCTCTTTCTAAAAAAACAACTTTTAAATATGTATGCATTAATTAAGAATTTGATTATCTATTAAAAATTAAATATTTATTCTAAAACAAACATACATAAAATGATAAAAATGTATGCATTTAGTTAGGGAGGAGAGAATCATCAAAATTATCGCTAAAGCCCTTCAAGAAAACGAAGCATAATAAGATTTAGGTTATGATTGGCAAAAATAAGCTAGCTTATAAGCTAGTCCATCCAAACATGTATAATAAGCTAACTTATTGAAATGCTACTTTGAGTAGTTTTTTGGAAGCTTTTTGTAACTTTTTTTAATTATACTTTTATTAATATTAATTATTAAATTCAAAGATATCATTTTTTGTTATTTTATATACTCATAAGCTAGTTTTTACTAAACATAATCTCTTTTATAAGTTAACTTATCAGCTACTAACTAACTGGTTTGTACAACATAATGTTAAAGCAAAGAGATTTGATATTTATTTGGTGGCAGAAGACAAAAAGCACGTGCGTCTTAACCTTAAACATGAAACTAAATAATACAATTATAGTCATTTTGCATACAGCGGCGGATTCACGAAGCTTCGACCAGAAAGACGACTGGAAGCCAAGCCAAGCCATTTAATCAAGCCGAATAAAAGAACCTAGGCTTAGCTGGAAGGCAAGCTGTCATTGTCATCAAACTTATTTATTTTTCTTTTGTTTTTATTTGTATTTTTGGTTTTACGCCAAGCCACTGAGATGGCTTTTACGCTCCATCACAAGCGCTTGGCGCCCTTTATTGGCGGCACATTCTTTTTTCAATTTATTCCCAAAATAAACATTTGTTCAATTAATACCTAGGTGTGTTTGGTATCGAGAAAATAATTGAAGAAAATTAAAAATGAAAATAGAAAAAATAGAAATTGGGTGGTGAATTAGAGTTGATACTTTGTTTAGTATCATCAAAAAAATAAAACGGAGAAATGACGGACGGCAAGATGAAAGGCAGGCAGTAAGGGTGGACGTCACGGTGAAGGATGAGCGGCAAAGGAGGATTGCAGGGGTGGACCATTTCTCGGCATTTCTCCTCAAAATGGAGAGAAATGCATTTCTCTACTTTTTACACTATAGACCGATTCTCCCAAACAAGTGAATTCCATTTACCTCCTCTCAGTTCTCTCTACCAAACACCCCCTTATTGTTATATGTATGATTTTATTTACAAACAATTGGATGCCTCGATTTATATGATTCAAGATCATAGTGACACCGTAATATATGTAGAAAACTTCAAATATAAGATGATATTCTTATTTGTTTAAACTTTGAATCGCCGTGATCTAACATTTAATTTAACCGTTTTTATTTATAGATAAGAGTGTTTTATAAATGATGAGAAATAACAATGTTTACATATATCATTTATGTATTATTTATTCCTCTTCATTTATGCACCAATTAATTTCATATATCATTTTTTCAATCAAAGTTGACTAAATTGTTCATCAATTTGGTTTGATAACTTTATATGACTATCATCATCAAAAGTTGTTCATCATTAAATGTTTTAGTTTAAGAACTATATTATTTATATTATCAATGAAAAAACTAATTATGGAGATTTTGGGATGCATTTTAAATGGGCTAAAGTGTAGGGTGAGAAGAGGCATGGAAATCAAGAAATAGAGACATTTCTCCAACTTGGGAGATCAATTGTCAACATCACATTCTTAAGGGGTTTTAAATGGAAATAACATTATTCACAATGTTTATGACAATATAGGCCATCTAATTTGTTCTAGAAAATAATGTACTTCCTAGCTAAATAATAGTGTATTTTTTTAGTTTTTGAGTTTATTTTATTAACTTTAGGCAGACATTTTTTTTATTGCCACTTAAGATGCTATTACGTCTGTCATCGATTTTGATAAACATTTGTGTCTGTATGACGCATAAGTACATATAGGTTTCGTATTTTTAATTACAATAAGGTCTAAGAATTCCACATGAATACCCTGGACAAAACCTAACTCCACCACTTGAGCCGTTGTACATAAACAATCTTAAAGCTTAGATTTTTTAGGCAAGTTTTTCTCACAACGGCACTTGTAATCCACTTCAACACATTGGATTTGTCATCCACTCAATCTAATTTTGGACAACAATTTCGTCATTAGTAGCCCTCTAGGAAGAAAACACAACCCATAAAATACTTAGAAACTTCATCGTCGTAGATACCTGTGTTCAAAAACAACGGAAACACTTTTTTCCAACATTTTTTTAAAATTTTATTTCATTATTAATTTTAATTTATTTTTATATCATAATAACTATTCTGTGTGATGGTAACGTAAATTATTGGATCCATCACTTGTGGTGCACCAGATTGTCTAAGTCATAGTCCCTAACATCAT
This sequence comes from Carthamus tinctorius, assembly GCA_001633085.1. NCBI lineage: Eukaryota > Viridiplantae > Streptophyta > Magnoliopsida > Asterales > Asteraceae > Carthamus > Carthamus tinctorius. The sequence goes on from LUCG01298968.1 coordinate 4,686, forward strand.
TTTCAAACACAAAGGATATTGAATTCTTCGATACAATGATTCGTGTTTGTATCAAGTTCATAAGTTTACCTCTAAAACTTCCCAATTTGACAATAGCTCATTTTGCTTGTAATACAATTAAAGGGAACATTTAATTTTACATGATGTATCATTAGACTATGTCACGTCCTATTTTATGTCAAATGGTTCTGGTGATATGTAATTGCTTAATACCGGGTAAGATATCATAAAATGTCAACTACCACATTGGAAAAAACTTAAAACATTTACACAACTTTGATAATTGAAATGCATAGCTATGTCTGCCTATAACTTGAATACCACGATAATTTAAACTAAACTTTAACATAACAAAGATGATAACATCATCTACCATATGTCTCTACAATATCGTCGAGTTCTTCTAGTTGAATCACACACATTATATATATTTAGCACCCTCTGGGAAGAATAATATGCAAATATCTATTCATAGAATCTTGAGTTTTAGGTGATGAAATCAGTGATGGAAAGCAATGCTACACATTTGGTCAATACAATTATCCGGGGCATAAATTCTTCACTTTTTAAAGACAACAAAAATATATATTAAAAAACCAAACGAGTACACGGGAAAACATATATAGATTGTGTGGTGCAGTAAACTACAAAACTAGAAAGAGAAAGAGAAGAAGATAAAGAATCAGAGGGAACAAAACTCAAAGGCACTTAAGGGGCCAATAGGAAAAAGAACCCACATTAAATGACCTAAGAAGGAGCAACCATCAATAAGTATCACCCGTTGACTGAGAGATAGGATGGGTTTTGTATCCATAATTCCCACGGGATGTACCCTTTTTTGAGTCGTCTCTATACTCACTCGAACGCATGTAATTAGATTTTGTTTCTTCTATTTATTACAAGGTATTGTTCGATTTCAAGTTAGTGGTACTAATTTTACAACCCAACTATAACATTCTAAGGGTTTGGTTTTGACATTTATGTGAATGGCATTGACGGATAAGCAACATAGTCTTGGATTATAAAAATGGTTCAAAGTAACTCCAATTAGTTATTGATTTATGTGCCAAATTGTAGAATGCATACATGCATGTGCAATCGTACTACAAATTTGACAATAAATAACCAAATTTAAATCGAAATCCCCCCTTGCATTGTTGTTGAGTTGATTATCACTTTATTTAAAGTACATGTAGAACATCAAACATGTTTGTTTTAGCGTAGTCACACGTTCATCAACCAAATCCAGAGATCGATGTGTTTTGGGAGTTCAAATCTGGAAATGACATTTTCACTCATAAGCAATAAATTATAATTTTTTGCTAGGGAGTTCAAATTTGGAAAATTTTACCTTGTCTCTATTCCTTTATTCAATTTGAACATGGTTTCGAAGAATCTGTTATAGTAAAAGTAAGTCATTTATTTTCTCAATTTAAATATTATGTTGGAGATGCTTGAAGTAGCCAGATATTTAGCCTTGCTCAAGATATCACAAGCATCATTTATAGAACATTAGATCGTATTGTTATCTTCTATCCCAACTAATCTAATCATTGTACTCATGGTATATTTATATATGTGTAGTTATCACAATATATCGTTGATAGCTACTTATAGTTAAAACACTTGAATATCATATAGTATCAATACATGTCTTAAATTTTAATGTTTCTTACCAGTATATTTGTTATTCCATCATGCAAGTTAACTATATATTTTGTGCGTTCTATGCAAGTTTTCAACGACTAATATTTTGACTAGTTTTGCCAAACATGATCTTAGTAGTACTAATCGTGTTCATCGATATATAATAATTTTTATCATGTAATATCAAGTATACATTATTTGGATATTCATTATGAAGATTATATAGCAAAATCGGTAAATTTATAATTTATAATTTATAATTTTAACAAGTAAACATTTTTATATTGAGCAACAAAGTGGGCCACACCCATTACAAAGAGATTGGGCCGGCCGAGGGTGGCACCTGACGGGTATATAAAGAGGGAAAGAGAAAAACAGGAAGAGAGAGAGAGAGAGAGAGAGGAGGGAACCGAAGAGAGAGAAATCGGGTATGGAGACCCGAAGGGGGTACCTGACGGGTAATCGAAGGGGATCTGTGCTTGTGCTATGGTCTCACCCGAGGGTGGCACGGGTGGCCTAACGACCCGAGTCCACTTTGACCATTGATGATTTTACATGGTGGGTTTCCTACTTATAAGATGGCAAAGCAAAGACTCATTATGTATTCAACAATAAAAATATCAATGAAAATCACAAAAGTTTAGAACAAGTGTTGTTTATATCAAATTTGATCAACAAGTCATCTCGATAAAATTACCGTTATACTTTTATTTTAATTTTAAACTAAAAATAATGAAATAAAAACTCATAGCAACTGTGAAGGTAATAAAGAAAATGTTAAACAAAATTTAGTTTTGAATTATGTGTTTATAAATTATGCATAAATGGCACTACAGTATAAATTTATGCATTAATGATTCGTATAATCGTATCGACTATCGAGTAACTTCTGAAAGCCCAAAGCCCATTAGCAATTAGCCCTTTGCTATCTTTTTCTTTCGTATCAGTCTCATTTTATTAGATTGGTTAAAGTCATCATACCGTAAAAATTTTGAGTTTATAAAACGCCTAAAAAACCTAAATGTCTTAATAGATTGTTTTATAAAACCCAAATTTACATGATCCAAGTTTATAGAACCAAACAAAAAACGTCATATCCAAATATGTTGCAATAAGTTTAAAGACGCTTTTGGTCGTTGTAATTTTAAACATTTTTTAAATAAAGGTCATATTAACTATTTCATATAACATTATTTGAAAAAAGCATCTTATAAGATACTTAATATGACACTTACTTCGAAAATATCCTAAAAACTTGTTATGACAATTAAAAGCGTCCTATAAACTTATTGTATTTTGGATCTGAAGTTTTCTTTACCTGGTCCTATAAACTTGTGTCGTATAAAACACTCTATGAGCACACTTAGTTATTTTAGACGTTCTGTTTTGTTATGGTGTCATATGTCGAAGTGAACTATTCATTTATGAATCGTCATTGTCAGCGATATCGTGGTCTCTTTATCAACAAACCTCTTAAATGAAATGGTCTATATTGTAAATGCTCTTTAAGTCGGTTTCAATGTTTAAATTGTTTGTGAAAAAATATGATAAATTATCGTTTGTTTTCGTACAAAATAAATATATTCAATGATACAAATTACGTTTTTTTTAACCCTCACCAACCTATTATCAATTTTTCACAAACAAAATATTTTATAATCAGCATAATAAACTACAAATTTGGTCATTGTGGTTTCTCGAAAGTAACACCTTTTATCTCTGCAAGTTTTGAAATTGCATTTTAGCCATTGTGGTTTTCAAGAACGATCGGATTTAGTCCCTGCATTCAATGGCCATGAAACTATTACATGAGGGGTACTTTAGACTTTTTCCAAAAAACTGTCATTTTCTCTTTAAAAATATAAATGTATTAATTATATAATATAAAGACACACACATACATACATATAACCTAGTAACCCACCTATCATGCTACCGTTTGAGCACCTTTCACCTCCATGGTTAGATCGTCGAGAAAACACGAGTGAGAAAACCACCAAATTGGTGAGAGCTACTGTTAGGAAAACACAATACTCCCTAGACTTCCTCAAAGTAGTGATGCATCGATACCCGTTCTCTCATGCCGACGAGGCGAGAATATCCACTAAGTAAGTTACAAGCAACCTTCTTCCAACTTTGGTGATGCAAACACAGTAGTTCCGATGAATCAACGATAGTGAAACAATAAGTATACTTCTTCAAAAGCCGTCGACCATTCTCCCTTCCTCCGTGCCTAGACATCTATGATCCTACATATCTACGTTGTTGATGTCTGTTAAAGACGACATCAGCCTCTTCTCTTCCCTCTTCTTCAATGATACAAGTGTCGACCACGACTCCAGCCTAGGTTTTCTCCCATGCTTCCATCTCGTTTTTAATTTTCTAGAACTTTAGTCTACTCTTTGAGATTTAGGGTTCTATTGTACAAAAATTGGGACTGAGTTTTAGGGATTTGATGTTTAGGGTTCTATTGTAAAAAATTTGGCTATGAATTAATCTCAACTTTCTGATTCTCCACATACTCAATGACATTGTGACTCCTTTTCTTTTAGAGGTAGCTCCCAGTTAGTCTCGGTTTTTTGGTATGACTGTGATTTTGGTTTTTGTTTTAGCTTTAGTTTGGATTTAGATTTTGAATTTGGTTTTAAAGTTTGTATTTTGGAAGATGACTATAGGTTTGTCGGAGAAGATGGACCGAAGGTTCGCGAGTAGAAGGGGGTTGATGGGTTTCCAAAGAACAGGTCAAACACCGATGGCATGCATATGATGGATTAGTTTATAATTTTTTACTTACTTTTAATCATCAATGAGACAAAAACCAGAAAAGACAATAATGCCCATCAGTTAACAACTAAGTGTTAACGATTGTTAGATGCAGGGACCAAATCGGACCGTTTTCTAGAACCACAATGGCTAAACTGTAATTTCGAAACCATATGGACGAAAAATGTTACTTTTGAGAAACCACGAGGACCAAATTTATAGTTTACTCTAAAAATAAGCAATCACAAAAGATGGCTAGGAAAAGGATCTTGAAGAACCAGAAAATGAGGAAAAAGTATATTTGTTAGATTGTAGCTACATGGGTAAATACAATATTTGAAGTCATAATCAAATATATTTGTATAACTTCACGAATTAAGCTATCAATTCATTATACTCAACAAGTCAAAATCAAATGCAATATTAAGATGGTTAAAATACGAGTAATTAATACATAAAACTAAGAGACCCTTTACTTGAATACTTACCCGGTAAGTGTTTATCGGTAAAACTGAACACTATCACTAGCATATCGGACATGATTTTAGACTCACAAAACGGTATTGTACCCAATAATTTACCCGGTAATCTCTTACCGGGCAAGAGTTGTCGATCTCACTTACCGGTAAGACTCTCGGTTCATGTTATCGCTCTTACCGGTTCATGCTATCGCTCTTATCAGACAAGATTCTAGTCATTTTCATGTTCGTCCTGTAAGGTAAATTAACCCGATAAGCACTTACGTGGTAAGCATATCAAATAAATGGCCCCTAAATGATTTGTTACCATTGCAAAAAAAACACTAAATAAAAAAAATATTAATTAACATTGAAGGGAATCATTAAGTTCATAAAAAAAATGCCTTAAATGTTTTTACTTCCTGTAAACAACTCGTTACTCGAAGTAAAAGTATCAAACTAATGATCGCTTTTATGAAGGAAAAAAAACCAATCAAACAAAATTATAACTCAACCCAAATCATCCAGGTTGGTTTTGAGTTCGTCGAGTTAAAACTTTAGTACTTCATTTACATCTAGTTAATGTACTATGTTAAAACTTTAGTACTTCATTTACGTCTAGTTAAGGTACTATGTTAAAACTTTAATACTTTATTTACATCTAGTTAAAGTACTATGTTTACACAGAGTAAAATCAAAATGATAACATACAAACAAAGATAAACATTGCAACTAATGGCGTGTAGCTCAGTTGGTAATAAATGAGTAGTAAGTTTGCACAATATCAAGTGGTCTTGTGTTCGAGACCAAGGTGTTTCCATAGCCACAGCCGTTGTGTGAGTCAGGAATGACCACTACATTACGAAATTGGCAGTTGATTGTGGACTGCTTGAGATTGCCGGTATCAACTTTCAAAAAAAACATTGCATGAAAAGTTTTTCATGAGACTTTCTATTAACGTTATTAATCACATAAGACAACTTCGTACTCCATTTTATATGTTAGTGTGTATGTCTGGTTAATTAGGCTACCATAATATGTGCAACGAACTCAACTTTAAAAGAAGAAGAACAAGAACCAACAAATAATTTTCTATATTTATAAACCCAAAACGTACAACAAAGCAAAAGAAAAGAAAAACCGAAATTGCAAATATATCTAACTACGGGTTAGTCAATTAAGGATTTAAACCGTTGAATTTGTCGGGTTGAATAACATTTAAAGGGGCGTTTAGGATTGCTTATTTAAAATGCTTATTCATTTATTCTATTTTATCACTGCTCATAAGCAGTTTTTAGTTTTTAGATGGGAGAAAAAAATATTTATAGTTTTTTGTCAATGCTGATAAGGAGTTTTTTTGTCTTTTTGATAGATGGTATACCTGGGGGATGTGATAGAATATACCATCTATCCTAGGTTCGAGTCTAAACACTAGCATATTATGGTCAAACTTAGCCTCAGACGATCGTCACTTAATTTCCAAATTGCCAAAGATGATGTAGTCTAGGCAAAACTTAGATAAGTTTTTTTTTTGAAGTTGATCAATTTTTAGTGTTTAGATGGGAGCAAAAAAAATTATAGTTTTTTGTCAACGCTGATAAAGAGTTTTTGATAACTCGTGCATTCTAACTTATTAACCTATTTGAAACAACTTATCAGTTTTTTTGTTATTTTACATGTGTACGCAAAACTAAACATATCCTAAAAACAACTTATCAACTTATTATGTTTTGGTACCATCATAAGCTAACGTAAACACTTTTTATAAAACTTTGTTTAACACAACACAAGTTGATAAACACTTAACCACAAGGGTGGTGACATACCGGCAAATGACCTAGGTAGGGTGTGGTGGGTTCGATCGTCATTTGATTTTCAAATTACAATAATATAGTATAGGCAAAACTTAGATCAACCTTTTTATTAAAAAAATGATAAACACTTTTAAAAAAATGATTTAAATAACCAATCCTTTTAACACCTCCTAAATAGCCTCTATTTAGTTTTGAAATTCACAACTAGAGTAGTTAGTTATTCTACATGTGACCAATTTGATTAAATACTACAATTATATTTAGTTTTTTTACTAATTCTATTTAGTTTTCTTTTCTGAAATTTCCTAGAAAATCATAAGAAAGAGGAGTGAATGACATCAACCTTTGGATTTTAGTCCAACTTACTTATTCATTATTTGGATAATTTCAATAGCTTTAACTATTTAAACCAAAAATATAATATTCATAAGTTTTATAAGCACAAAATACTCATGCTCACGTTCTACCTTTTCAATTAAAAAAAAATGAGTCATCAATTTGGAAATTGTTTATACAAATTTAATTTTAGAGTAAATTACGTTTATAGTCCTTTTCATTTGTTGATTCTTTTTTTCCCGTGGTTGTGATTTTGAAACTTTGATTCTGATCCCTATAATTTAAAATTTATTATTATTATCAGTTCGTCCTTATTTTCGTTTTTATGATTTACAATTTATTCCTAGTTTAGTCGCTCGCACTTAAAAATAGTAACTAGTTTCAAGAACGAAAATAAAAATAAATTGCAGAGCATAGGGACGAAAAGTGAGCTTTCAAACCACATGGACGGAACTTGTAATTTTCGACAAACCACAAGGACAAAAAGCGTAATTTACTCTCAATCTTTAGTTGCTAATAACTTTTATTACTAGATTATATTCAATAAATTGTTAGTAATAATTTTTTTTTGGGTTAGGACATAAAAGGAAATAAAAAAAGGGGTCAAAGATGTCCAATATTTGCCAAAGTTTCCATGTGAGCAACTCTGTGTAAAATTTAAAAAAGGGGCAGTTGATGTCAGTCTCAGGTGGCCGGCCGAAATCATATTACAAAATTGGGGACCATTTTGTCATTTTCCAGAGTTACCTACTTCTTCTCATCATTTTCCCTTTTTTTTTTGTCACTAAGCAAGTAAGTAGATGATGTTTAATTTAGGCATCATGTGATCATTTCTTTTTATATTTATAATTTGTATCAAATAAAATGATTAGACTTGAATAATAGGTAGATTAAAACTTAGGCTATCAGTAGCGCAGCTCTCTGAGCCTTCAAGCCCACTTTGCGATATTAGCGTCGCATCAGCTTTACCATAAACATACTATAAGCTCTCTGGAGCCCTTTCTGTTTAGTACCATAACCCACCAAAATAAATACCCAATACATATATATTTCAATTAAAAAAAGAGTGTGTGTGAGAGGGAGAGAGCCGAGCTGATCGGTTTGGCCACATCGATACGCCCAAAGCCTGCCGAGCCCGCTGCGTTCGTACCCCAACCCGTTTGAGCCTGCTGAGGCAAGCAGCTGGAGCCCACTCTGACGGTACGCATAGCCTTATGAAAATCGAAAGATATCCAATTACTGTAAAAAATTAAAGAATTGTTTATTTTTCCTTTTCTTGAAGTTTTGTATGAATAATTTACATGTTTTGAAAAATTTGCTTTGTAATTTTTTTAGGCATTTATGTTGTTAATTGATTTAAGGTTGTTTAATGGGATAAGTAAATGTTGCTCCTCTTATTCCATATAGCCTTTTTCACTTGATGAATCAAAGATTAATCATTAAATAAATACTCATGTATGATTGTTAAAATATTTAATTCCCTAAAGAAAAGTTTATATTTTGAAATTATATTTTCTTTAAATATGTAAATTTTCTAGTTTCCTTCATCGTTTCTCTATTTTTGAAAAACAAGTTATCTACTTCTTTGTTACAAGGTGATGTATAAATTTTAGTTCTATGTCCAGTTTTAAAGAAATGATGTTGGAGCTCTGTCTCATGAGATGTAAGTACGCATAAGAAGTTTGGGAGCTATTTCGGAAATGGTGGTTGCTGACAACAACAAAGGAAATACGATGGTCGACATTATGAACATCTAGGTGCTCGCTCGCTTTCTTCTTACCGTAAAAGGATTTGGCAAGCACTTGTTTAAGGTACTCTTCATTCAATTTGCAATCGCTATAATGCGATTTTTCAAGGTAAGCTGCTATCTAAGGAGACCTTTTTTAAGAAAATAAGAGTTAGAGTCTTTGTATCTCGTAATTCTCATTAAGATAGGTTATTTTTATCATATTCAATTCATATTTTGTTATCTTTATTTAAAGCATTTACTTTACTCATGTTTTTCTTTTTTGTTTCATTTTGCATTTACATTGCCCGTTTTTGTATCCCTTCTAACATTTTTGGCTTAATAAAAATTGGGTTCTTTTAAATATCTATTTTCTTCATAAAAAAAACTAAAAATTTATTTTATAATATGATTGTAAATAACTTATCATAACAACGATGAAACCAAGTTTTATTAAAGAGTAAAATACGTTTTTGGTCCCAACAAAGAAAAAAAAATTACACTTTAAACATTGTGATATGCATATTCGATCGGATTTGGTCTCTGCCTCTAACGGTCGTTAGAAGAAGCCTGTTAAGTCAGGAGTATTTATGTCTTTTTCTAATTTTATAGGGACCACATTTGTAATTTATCATATTAAAATTTTAATTAACTTTTTAAAATTTTTTGAATCTTCATCATCTTCCTCAAAATGATGACAAATCAACCAAGAAGAATGGGGTTTTATCATTTTCTTCCAGAACATGTAACTCAGTTATCAAACAAAGAAAACCAAGAATCTAACAAACCTCCAAAGTTAAAAACTATATATATATCAATCAAGAATAACAAATCCTAAATTAAAAACCACAAATCAAAAATCTTTGTGGTTTGTAGCAGATCGGGGAACTGTAGTGGAGGAGGCTAGAGTGGTACATGTATGGTTGGCTAGAACGGTGGTCATTGGTTCCACAGTAGTCGCAGGCAGCGATTGGCGGGGTAGAGTAGAGAGGACAAAGGCGAGGCGAAGGGAGGTGGCTTGTTGTCGCATATCGGAGGATATTTGCGGGGTCAAACGATGATGACCGCTACGATGGCAAGTGGAGAAGGAGAGTGGTGGTCGGTAACGCTGCGATTGATGGCGATCTCCCCCCTCATTCTCTCGATTCTGATTTAGGATTTTGATTTAGGGTTTGTGTCCGCATACCAACTATATCTTACCACCAAGAAACCCTTCCGAGACCTTGAAATGTCACCTCGCAAGCTTCTCACTCGTCGGCTTGCTGCAACTCATGAACCATCCGTGTAGATTCCTATGAGTTTGCTCATGGGGTTTTCTGGGTGTTTTTGTTTTGATTCCATTGATTTGGTTTAGATTTTTATGTTTGTTGAAAAAGATGAAGATTGATATGGTGATAAAGATGAACATCAAAAGGATATTGAAAAATCAATTCGCGATTTTAGAGTTTTTCGTATTTTAAGGTTTTGATTTAGATTTTGATGAATATTCAAAGAGAGAAAAGAAAACAATTATAAAATGGTAGAAAAAGTAAAAAAACAAATATTGTCTTTCTATTTAACGGGCTTTTCTAACGACTATTAGAGACAATGACTAATTCTGATAGAAAACACATACCTCAGTATTTAAAGTGTGATTTTTTCTTTTTAAAACCCAAAAATGTTACAATTAAGAAAAACCACATGGATCAAAAGTGTGAATTACTATTTAATAGCGGGGCCCATCATTCGTATGAAAGGGAAGTACAATTGGAACATAGGCTTGTAATCAATCAAAAGGCTGGTTTGACCACATTTACGTCCACACTATAAGATCTAAACCACCAATCTTTTTCCATTTTTCTTTTACTTTCAAATATTATACTATGATTATATAAAATATTTTAATGAAATGAGTTAAATCTATACCATATATCCGTTGTCTCCGTTGTCCACCTTACATAGAATTAGGTAGCCTTTGATAGACAAACATAATTAAATAGAACGAACTGAACACTATAGGACAGGACAAAAGAATAACACATGACTGGATTGAACAAAGCAAGTGTTTGTTTTGTGTTTGGTACGTGTAGGGGTGTTGACGCGGGCGGAAATGCGTGGAAGGGATCGACTAGCGTCAAATCCAAAAGGATACGAGAATTACAAGCGTAAAACTCAAAGAAAAAG
>LUCG01299052.1:0-10403 GCA_001633085.1 Carthamus tinctorius
ATATGCTGCCATCAGACGAACACGTGGAGATGGGAACTGTTTCTTTCGGAGTTTTATGTTCTCTTACCTGGTATGCTGAATTCGTTTTGCTAACGGCTAACCCTTGTCTGAATATCGACACTGCTTGACAAGATGTTTGTAGCTAATATGAAGGTTTGTGCTTTGCTTTTTGCACTTTTAAGGAGCATATTCTGGAGTCACAAGACCAAACAGAGGTTGAACACATTAAAACCAATGTGGAAAAGTGCAGAAAGACACTTCAGAGTTTAGGTTATGCTGACTTTACTTTTGAAGATTTCTTCTCAGTAAGTGGCTGTGGTTCTTCAATATTTGATTCATTGATGTGGGCTGAACTTTCTTGTAAATGGTCACTCGGGCACATATCTGGATTAAGTGAGGACTTAGGATTGAAGTGGGACCAAACTATATTCAAATGCAGTCCATATAGGCATCACAATATGCTTTCAGTAACGTAAAGATGGTGCAACATTTGGATAGTGTGTGGACTCCTAAACGCAAGTTGTTTATATAGGTTTGCAAAAATGAATAATAAGAAAGACAATTATCTTTAATATGCATTTCTACTTACACATACAAACTATGATTTTTAAACACAAGTGTAAGTTGTTCGGAAATTAAAAAAAGTGACAATCTTATATTACAATTTACTGGTTACCAAAATGGTCAAGCTGCTGTGCCTATCACTAGAGGCATGTGCAAACAAGTCTAGCTTGACCTTGCAACCATATCAGCAATCAGACTTATATAATACTAATTCATCTCTAATCCTCTATAGAAAAAAACCAAGCAACCTGTTTGTTATCTTGTTTGTAATACAAGCATTGTATTTGTTTGAACTTCTGTGTGACTGACATTCTATTTCAACTTAGTTTGCCTCTAGGACATTTTCAAAAGATATTAGGTTTTTGCATTCTGTCACTTCATGCCTAATGGTACTAGATGAAAGAACCTTATTGTCTTAATAGGATCCCTAGTGTTACAACGACAAAAGAACAAAATTGACTCGCCAGATCGGTGGTAGATAATAGATCTTTTCTTTTCTGAAAAAAATTCAAAATGACTGCAATATATATACTGTAGTTCCCTGATACTTGAGTAATATATTTAGATGGATTTCTTATTGTTGGAAACCTCAAATAGAATGATAAGGTCATCCATAATCTGTAACGAAGAGAGGAATTCTAGAAGAAAAAGTGCTTGTAAATACATGGAATATATACACACATGAACCTGATCCCATATATATATATATGTGTGTGTGTGTGTGTGTGTATGTATACGTGTGTGTATATATATACACACACACCTTTTTATAGATAATTCTTTCAAAATATTCAGGGTAGTGCCTGAGAAAAGGTTTTCTTTTTCCTTCTTTTTTCTTGTGCTTCTTTTAATTTTCTAAAATTTTGAAACATTTGAGCCTTGGTGATTTGAGCCAGTATTATTTTTGGCTGCGGTATATTCTTTATTTTTCTATCTCCACTTTGTAATTCTAGAACTTGTGTGGAGCAGTTGTTTATTGAGCAGCTGGACAGTGTTCTTCAAGGGAATGAAGATTCTATAAGGTTTGGAGAATGAATTGTTTTCAGAATTCCACCTTCTCTTAAAGAAACGCAAACTGAAACGCCTATTGTCTGAATATAGTAAGTCTAGGTTGAAGTGTATTTGACGCCCTGAAGTCATTTTTTTATAATTTTCAGTCACGATGAACTTATAGTGAGAAGCCGCGATCAGTCAGTATCCGATTATGGTGAGTGATTCCACTTCAAAAAGACGTTTATACCCATCATATGTACGAGTCACCAATCACATTTAATGAGTCGATCAAATTTCTTTCCAGCTCGGTTATTGATAGAGTGAATAAATCTGCCATTTCTTGAAATCTCTCTTCTGATTCAAAATCGTGGTGTAACGTGTATCCTCCCCTGTTCCAGTCATGGAATAGATGAAATTTTCTAACTGAATTACTGTGCAGTCGTGATGTTTTTCAGATTCGTTACCTCAGGAGAAATAAGGAAACGCTCAGAATTCTTTGAACCATTCATACTAGGTTTGACAAATACAACCGTAGAGCAGGTTTTTCCTCAAACTTTTTGTGTCAACTTTCTCTCTTACACATGTTGGGGGTATTAATGGAAAAAACCACTCAACTCTTTTACGTGCATAGTTTTGCAAGACATCGGTGGAACCCATGGGTGAAGAAAGCGACCATGTTCACATTACGGCGTTGTCCGATGCTTTGGGTGTACCGATTCGTGTCGTATATCTTGATCGTAGCTCGTGTGACACGGGGGGTGTGAGCGTGAATCATCACGATTTCGTTCCAGCCTCGGGTGATACCTCGAATGCTTCGAATAGCGGAAATGGCCCTGAGACCAACCCGTTCATCGTCTTGTTATATCGACCTGGTCATTACGACATACTGTACAGAAAAGTGAAAAGCGCCGAGTGTGTGGGTAAGCTATAACCCTTGCTAACATATACAAGTGTTATTTCAAGTTCCTATTTAATCTAACGAATCACGACGAACTTCTGACGTTTTCTATTTTGTACCCATTTTGACCGGTAACCTGCCATCTTCTTATCTTGTAACAACTGATGACATGGATGCCAAGTTGTCGATCGATATAACTTGACATCTTGGCGTCCATCCACGTCATTTAGATGTTACAAGGTAGGCAGGCTAGAAGTAAAGATGGGTATGGAATAGGAAATTTGAAACTTTGTTTGCGAAAAAAGATTGTTCGGGTTGGATTATTGTTGTGAACTAATAATGAAGTTAAATTGTAGGTAGTATCAGAGTGCAAGCGGACGCATAGCATAGCGCAAATGGAGGGTTTTCGAAAGCTTTGATTAGAACTCTCCATTTTGTACTTAGATTTGAGGATTTGGATTTGTTATGTATGGAATTGTTGGTTTTTGGTCTGATATAAGGCTTTTGCAGAAGTAATAAGTTTCTAAACTCTCACCTACAAAAATTGCTTTAAGGGTGGTTTCTGATTCTTTGTTGTCAAAACATATTGAGAGTGAAAGACATTTGCCTTTCCAGATCTACCATGATATTCGAACCAGGGGTGTTAACGAGCTGAGTTGAGTAGGATAGTAGGTTATTTAAGCTCAGCTTGAGAAAATAATATTAGGCTCGAGTTCTAATGATTTTTTTAAATGGTGATTGAGCTAGATATGGTTCAACAATTTTGATGGTCTAAATTTGTTTGAGATGGAATTAGTGTATAGAATTATTACTTACCTTTTGAAAGAAAAGATCTGCAATTTGTGGATTACAAATTTGAAACATGTTTAGGGCATAGACATCACTCCCACTTACCTTATGTTGGTAAGTGTGTAATGAGTAAAGGTCTTTTCCATCACTTATTAGGTAAGACGTCATCTTTATTATGCTTCTCATTAGATAGGATTCTTGGTCATTTCAATGCTCAATTGATGAACTAAGTAATATCTGTAAGTGTTTTAGTGATAAGTGCTTAGTAAACATTACCGAAGGACAAGGATGAAAACGGTAACAATGTAGGACCCATAAGTACGTAGTGTTCTTTCGAAAGTCGGGTAAAGAAAACTAGAGTTTTCATCAACCATCAAAAGTTAAACAAAAACAAAAAATTGTCGTTGGCCGGTCCAAACCACTCGAAAATTAGTTTCAAACATGCCCCAAATTGGTCCGGATTAGGGATGCTTAAAAACGACCCACCCGACTAACCCAATTTGAAATAATTCCAATCTAACTCAACTCGGAACCATTTGATTCATAATTGAGTTGTAACTAAAATGTTAGGTATTGGGTTAGAGTCATTTGAACCTAACCCAATGAACCCAATGGTTTTTGATGTCATAGATTCAATAGTGAATGATCATGAGATAACTTAAGATAACATGAGAAGTGTGAAAAATAGATCTAAACTCTTAATGACTTTTAATCTCAAGCTTATCGTGAATCGCACTTGATATGTGATTCATCTGGTGCATCTTATCCTAATATGCATAACGGTTGACAATCATTTATGTTTTTTATCCTTAACAAAACTTCCCATCGAAACCCTTAATATTGTTAGCCTTAATAAAAAGTATTTATTTAAATATCTGTTCATATCTCTAGTTTTAAAGTCACGTAAATCATATATTTTTTTGAACGGCATGTTGGTGCAACGGAGTATCATCGTGCCACCATGACACCAAGTCACGATGACCCGAGTTCGAAACCTCTCCAAGGAGAATAACCACCCCCAACCTAGCCATCCAGTTTCCATTTAAAGGGCTTCAAGGCATCAGTTGGGATTCGAACCCGCCACCTGTTCAGGGAAAATCACGATGACCCGAGTTCGAAACCCTCCAGTTTTCATTTAAAGGGCTTCAAGGCATCAGCTGAGATTCGAACCCGACACTTCCACAATGGACTCCGACAGGAATTGAACCCCTGACTTTCTCCATATCAGAACTATAATCCAATCCTTCAGACCAACTGCGCTTATTTTATTGGTTTTATTTGTATTTTTTTTTTAAATTTTATTTGTATTTTTTTTCCATTTACGTCTATAATATAATCGGGAAGATTTTTCAAACTCCTGTTTGACTCAACCACCACACCACCACCTGAGTCCGCCGGAAACAATGGTGGAGAGGTTCTTCTCCGGCAACTCTTCCGGCTTATGCGATGATTCAATCATTCTCCTCTCGGGACCTCCATCCTCGTACTCTCTCCCTACCTTCTTTTTCCTTCTCACTAACTAAAATCGGCTGAAATGCTGTTGATGTTGTTGCAGAGGGAAGACGTCTCTGCTTTTCCAATTCGCCTTCAACTCCGTCGTCAATTCCGACGATAGATCGGTCGTTTTCATCTGCAATCGACGCAAATTAGATGCGAAGCCCCCTTTTCTCTCTCAGGTAACTTTTCGATTTCATCATCACTTCCAATTCCATATAGCGATTAATGTATTATTATATTAATTAACTTTGATCTATCAAACGTTTTGAGAATTCCTTCCTTGTACAGGGAATTGATCCATCGTCTGATGTGTTTAATCGAATCCAAATGAAGTAAGCTTTCTGTGATTGCTGTTAGTAAAGTTTGAAACCCTAATATTTTGTGATTTAGGTTATTATTCTGATTATAGGTATGTGGAGGATGAGGAAGGGATCAACAAGTTTTTTGCTGCATTTCACATGCATGATAGGTTTCCTCTTTTGGTTGTAATTGATGATCTTGGAGAATTTTGTGATGAAAGGTAGTCTTAATATAACTAGATTGAACAAGTTTACCTAAGAATCATCATCCTAACTTAAGTCAGCTAAGTGCTTAGTGAGTCACTTAACCTTACCGGACGAACATGGTAAGGACCGAGAGTTTTACCTGGTAGGTGATGGTGACGACTTCTACACACTTGGTGCTTACTCGATGAAATTGTTGCATATGGTGTCATTTTTGCGTAACTAGAATCTTACCTGGTCAAGCAAGTGATGGTGTTGAATCTTACCGGTAAACAACCACCCCTTTAGGTAAGCATTTTTCACCCGGAAAGTGCTTAGTAAGATTATTTTTCTCACTAACTAGGTAAGATTCTCGGTCTTTTTTGCATTGCTCACTCGGTAAGGTAATTGAAAATCGTGTAAGCGCTTAGTAAACGGCCCTAAGTTTTACCTACAAGATAGATTCTTGGCTTTTCCGGTCTTGATTCTTTCCGTTTTAATTGTGTCTAAAAACGTTTTTTTTGTTTGTTTGTGTTTTTTGTCTTGTCTTTTTCAAAAACAACCTCTCCTTTTGGGACAGAGGTAATGTCTGTGTACATCTTTCTCTGCAGAGGTGCCTCTTAGTAGGATACATTGAGTTTGTTCGGCTTTTCAATAGAACACAGAGGTCAAATGAAAAAAAAAATTAGCTGAAAGGGCAAATTGGTAATATTCTATGCATAAAGCCATAAACCAAACCAAACACACCCACTAAGTCGCATTTGAAAGGGTCAAAAAGTGTAGGATTACGCAGACCTAACATCTACTCCAAATTGGGGGTAGAGCAGTTGTTTTTGTAAAAACATATGGCTTGTGAAAAGACGTTCTACTAAGAGATAAAACCGATCATTACCCAATCAACCCGATACCCCTATTTTGCTTCTTATGATGTAAAATGCTATGTTTCGCTTGTTAACGATTTTTATAATAATGTAATGAAGAGCTTGCCGACAAAAGTACTCAAGTCCTCGCGGAAGAGAGTTAGCAATAGTTCGAACATTAGCTCTGTGTCGCAATGCGATCGATCATGCCAAGTAAGCGAAAAGTTCATTTTGTTGACATAAAAAGCAGAGCTTTTCATACAACTGATTTGAAGGCAGTGAAACAGGGCCTTGTATGCTTTTGTTCTCTGATACACACAATGGTGACACCCCTAGATTGCTCTACATTTACAAGAGATGGGTCAACTCTATTTTCACTATTAAAGGTGGTTTTGCTCTACTTTTGTTAGTGTTCTCTTGGTTTTTTCTTTTATTTCTTTGAAAAACTGCGGTTTTCATGGAAATAGCCTCTTTGTACCCTTTGGTGGAGGCAAGGTCTGCTTATATTCTACCTCTATTTGGGAATTTATTATGGGTGAACATGGGTGTCTGGGCTAGTTTGTGCGCATTTTGTCCAATTTCATGGGGACATGAAGATAATAGCTAGGAAAACAGTAGCCATGAGGAGACTCGAATTGATGATATATGGCCCCAAAGACTAGCCTTTATTTGTGGATTGAGCTATTCAGGGTGGTTTTGGTACACCGGACATGACATAATATACAGGGATCATTGTTCAACATTTGGTAGGATCTTTTACCAATAAAACCTTATTCTCTTCTGCATCATTAAATATGCCTCCCTCTTTACGTTCTAGTCATTTTAATTGTCTTGACAAAAAATTTCTAATGATATATTTTGTTATAAGTATTTATTTTATTAGTCATTTTGTATGTTTCGATATAAACAATCCATTAGAGGGTAAATTGGTCATTTTGTTTGGTTTTACCAAACGCTAAACAATTGATATGTCATGTTTTGTATTGTCCTGTTCTGTAGTGTATGTCTGGATGCCAAACACACCCTTAAGGTTATTGGGTTGGTTTTGTTTTTTTTTTTGGCTTTTGTGTTGCAAGTTTTTACAATGTGTGTGTGTGTGTGTGTGTTAGCAGGTGATGGAGTTGGGTCATTCATTCTGAAGAATAGCAGCTTCCCAGCAGCAGCAGCAGCAGGAGGTGGTTGTGGGTTGAAAATGGTGACTAAAAAGAGTGCTAAATATTCCATTGCACTTCAATATTTAGTTTTGGAAGAAGTGTATCAAGATGAAGAAGAACAAAAGTACCATCTTTAGATATGAGATAATAATCTTTTGATATCTTTTCCTTGTTTCTTTAACCAAATTTCAACTATATGATCATTGAAAAGTTGTATGAAAACATGTGGATTTGAGATTTTAATACAAGCAGATGATTTTAATACTTTGAGAAAATGTTACATTGCTAATAATGTCAAAGACTTCTTTATGGTGTTAGCAATGGATTAAAATGATTTGGGGGAATATTAAAATTCAATGTAAACAGAAAAATCCCTACAATTTCTATTTGAGAAATTATATATACTCTCCTATCTTTTATGCCTACCCATCCTTCTACTCATATGGAAATCATACACTTGTCACATGAGGAGGAAATTGATGGTCATTTATGCCAAGTGTCTCCTTCCATACGAGTAGGATGATGGATAGGCATAAAAGGTAGGAGGAAATATAATTTCTCTTTCTATTTACATGGAGAGATTGGAAGTTCGTTTTCATTTTAAAATTTACATCATAAACTATAATAAAGGGTAAATCAGTCAAAAATAAATAGGCTAAATTACACAAAATAACCCAAACTTTGCTTTTATTCTTTACTTTAAAAAACCATCAATCAAAATTTTGAGAGAAAAGATAAATCAAAACTTGTTTAAAAGACTCGATAACCAAACTCGTGTTATATCAATGAAAAATTGAAAACAAAGTTAATTCTATTTTCAGGTTTGAATATGGTTTCTTAAAAATTAAAAAAAAAATCAGGGTTTTCAATTATAAAAGTGGGAGCAAAATCAGGTTTTATTTTGATTCAGTTCAATCATAATCAGTCCTGCTTCCTAAATACCAAGCTTTCCGCTTGATTCAAGCTAGGGTGTTCAACCAAACCATTGTGATTTAGAACTTTCACAGTGCAGTGTTGTTTTACCAGATCACACAATGTGGTGTGGTTTGCGGTTTTGAGTTATCAAATCATAGTCTAAACCGCATCGCATATTATATATTTTTAATTTTACATAATATATATAACAGTTTTTATTTATATGTAAATATGTATTTTGAATATTTTTTTAGTTTATGTATTTATCAATTTTTATTTATTTTTATTATATATATATATATATATATAACTATTAATTTAAGTAAACTTGTCACAACTCACATATAAAATTTTGTTTGAAGTTTATCTTTTTATTTTTAAAAGGGTTAAGTACATCAAAATGTACTTAAGTTGTCACGTTTTGCTATTGTCTGTACTAGAGTTAAAAACTTACCATTTAATGTATCAAAGTGTTAAAACCTACCAAATAATGTACTCATTTACCTTTTCATCCGGTAGCCGTAAAGGAGTACATGCAATAGCAAAATGTGACAATTTGGATACATTTTTAGGAAAAAAATTATTAACTTAGGGGTAAAATTATGGATTTGGTATGAAGATGATAATTATGAACATGAGATGATGAACAATCTTAAAAAAAACCCTAAATCGGAGAAGAGGATGTAGAAAAAAACCCAGATTGAGAAATCGAACCCATACCCTCCCCCTCCACGTCGATGAAATCGAACCCAAAGACCTTCATTGCAGAAACTTTAAATCGAACCCAAAAACCTTAAATCGTAAAACTATGATTCTCTGATTTCAGTGCGGCTTAAGGTTTATGTGGTGCGACTTGCGATTTCACCCCAAACCGCACTGCAAACACCCCTAGTTCAGGGCTTCAGGCTCTTGTGTAGCCCTTAAAACCAATTAACGACCATAGCCCTTAAAACCAATTAACGACCATAACCGCTCTCAACCGGGCTTGGGCCTCATAAACTTGGTCGGAGCCCATGATGGGCTTTCTATGTTGGTATTCAAGAGAAGGTAGCAAAAACTGATTAAAAAGGTACAACCAACCCAAGCATTGGATTAAAATCAAGACTAAAAGGCGACATGCTTGCTTGCTTATGTCTTTGGTACAATTACAATCCGATGAAATTCGTCGATCTCATATCCAAGTACAAAACCGAGAAATGTAATCGTAGCTTTTGAAACTCCCTTTCTGCCTTGCATCCGCCCAATTAGATCATAGCCGACACCTACAATATGTTTATCATTAGCGTGTGCAACAAAAAGAAACTGTAACCAACCCCCCTTAGCCGAACAATCCCACCCCAAGAGCAGAATGTGTTAAAAAAAATCAGGTATACAATGGCCCTCTTAACACTCATACCAACTCTATCTACCCCAGAACAAGCTGTTTATGTGTTTGTTCCAAAAACCAATTGTAGTATAGTTATAGAAGGTGGGGGAATGGCCCCCACTAAATCTTCTTTCCTCCTCTATCTAGGTTAAAGAATCATTTTTTAAGACTTTTTTACCTATGCCCCTACCAACCCCAAAAAAATATCTCTAAACCAACCAAAAAAGCCAAAAAAAAAGGTCCCTCAAAATCAGCCCAAAAGAAGTTAAAAATCCCTCAACGGTGAAATNTTAGGGGGGTGGGGGAGACAGAGGGAAAGAGCAACACCCTTGAAAGTTAAGTTGATTTAGTGGGCTTGTTCAAAGATCACATATATGTCAGTAAAGGTGGAAGCGGCTTACCCATACGCATGACGGTCTCACTTTCTGTAGAGTATGTCATAATGGCCAGGTCGATATAACAAGACAATGAACGGGTTCGTTTCGGAGCCACTCCCAGTAGTCGTATCATTAGGGGTATCACCCGAGACTGGAACGAAATCATGATGGTTCACACTGACACTCCCATTATCACATGAGCTACGGTCAAGATATACGACACGAATAGGTACACCCAACGCATCAGATAAGGCCGTAATGTGAACATGGTCGCTCTCTTCACCCATGGGTTCCACCGATGTCTTGCAAAACTACACAAGTGAAAAGTAGTTCCATAAGGAAAAAAATGATGCATGTGGGACCCTTTTTCTCTAAGAGAGCTCTTCTATATATATTATTAGGTTCAAATGAGAAGTGCTAATAAAATGAAAAGTAGAGAAGTGACCTCAACCACTCATCCGGTCAATAAAGGCGGCTTTGACCGTAGTCCCCCTTTTAATAATCTCTA
>LUCG01299113.1:0-11375 GCA_001633085.1 Carthamus tinctorius
AACTTCCCGCCGAACAAAATCACGAACGGTTCATGAACGTTCGGTTCGTTTACAGGCCTACCCTTAAGTATACATCATGTATGTCACCATCTCTTTTTTTAAATTAAAATAACACATTTTGATTTAAATATATCTTGACTTTTACCCACCACCAAAATGCTTATATTGGGTTTATGGGTAGCATTTTTATTTTGGTTTTTAGTGAATTTAATTTGTATTTTTATTTTTGTTTTACAAATACAAATTGAGAAGCCAACAACTTTTTGGCCCTTCCGCACCTCGAAAATCTATTCAACCATTCATGCATTTTCTTTCTTCTACTTTTGTGATATTTAATTAGTTATATTTAAATATAAACTTTAGTGTTTGAGCCACATAAAAATATATTTGGATATATATTGATATTTGGATCAATTTATGTGTAGCGATTCAACTATAGTTGATTTGGAGTCATCACAAGTAAATTTCGATCACAAAGGTTTTATCAGTACTTAGCTTTTGAATCATCTTTACATATATTATCGAACATATCATACATAATCAATTGTTTTTGTCAGAGCAAAAAATGTAAACTGATCAGATGATCAGAAAAGTGAGATACTATTGATATTATAATGATGAGTTGTGGTATGACTATAGGTAGTTAAAAGAAATTTTATACCCTAATACTACAAATGTGTGTCACGATAAATAAAATCTGATTTGTCAAGGGTGAATCTATGTAGAGCCAAGGGCGACCCTAGCCCATGGCCTTGATGGCAGTAGCCATGGGTATCATGGGCTAAGATGGCATAAAAGTATTTTTAGTTAAGCACTAAGCATAGAAAAAAGCCAAGAATGTAAAGAAGGCAAGAAAAAAGATTAAATTAATAATGGTCACAAATCTATTTTAGTATTCTTCAATATCTTCTTAATAATGTTAAGTACCTTTTTTCGTACAACCGGAATGACTTAATTCAAAATTCTTAATATAAGTAACCACTTCCAGTATTTCTGCTAGGTAAAATGTTTATTCTCATTTTACAGATTTTATTTCAAGTGAGATATATGAGGTTTATTTGATTTGGTTTGATATCATGAAAATACATGTGTCGTTTTGAATCTTGATTGTAGATCCTAAAAGTGATACCTAAGTTCCTTAAACAATGCTATTGTGTTAGACCATTATAAATTTCAATTTTGTGTATGTTTTAAGGTTCAAAATATTATACGATTAAATCCAAATTAGAATGACTTAATACCTATTTTTTGTGAATTAAAATTACAAATGTTAACTATGGTTAGTGATTAATATTTTTTGCTTCCAAAAACGCACAAAGATGTCGTTTTAGGTTATATACATTATGTTTTCTTATTTGCTTTAATCCCCCTCTCGGTTGTATCGTTCTTGTTATATTTAATTAAAATTCTCGTAGGAAACAACTATCTAGCTTGCATAGGTTCCCAACCCCTTCAAATAGTTTATTTCGTTACATTTCAAGGGAATGTTTATGTCATTTAGCCATGGACATCCAACACCTTAGGACCGGCCCTGTTTAGAGCTCGGGTAGGTTTCGGGACCTACCTAATTTTTAAAATTTTTAGATGTTATATAGAAAAAAAAGTTGGGACCTACCTTAAAAAAGAATTAAAAGTCTAAAGGAAACTAAAAGAAATTTTATATTAAAATCTTAAATATTGTTATTTATGTCGGCTTAACTTAATTAGGTTATTATATGGTTTTTTATTTTAGATTCATCGATTTGTTAATATAACATAATAGAATGGAATCATGTTTGTTTTAATATAAAACATGAATGTAATGACAATTAAGGTAACAAACTATTAAATTATAGTTAGGAAATTGATATGTAGGTAATATTTATGTGATGGAAATAATTACATGTACAACACCCAATTGTTGGGTTAGTTGAAATAGAGATTTCAAAGTGAGAAAATTATGAAAGATACAAGTCAAAGGACTTTATAGTCAATCATTGAAAGAGGTAGACTTGGTTGTTGTCTTGTAGTTCTTAAATTCAAATTGATAGAGCTTGTTGACCTTACTCTAGTTCTTGCATTCAAATTTATAGAGCATGGATATTCATCCTAGAAAAAGATCTTGGAGTGGGATGTTATATCTCTTGTGTTTATAATTATTAGAGTATCAGGAGTGGACACTTTACAACTCACACCACATCATCACGTCAGCTTTTCACTTTCACCGCTTAGCTTATCACTCAGACATGTAGTGGTCACTCTCCACCATATCAAATTTTGGGACCCATTTTAAGTAAAAGACAAAACAATTCAAGGGAGTGAGAGAGGAGAGGAGAGGAGAGAGGCACAGAAGGCTGAGGGCATGACTCAAAAGTGTAGCCTGAATGGATGATTGACGAGAGAGCAAAGTTCGAGACTTAGATCTTCGATAGTTCGATGTTGGTATTCCGTGTTCGTCAATCGACAATCGTTTCTGCCCGATTGTTCTTGAATCGTGAAGGCAAGGCTGAGCGAGAGAGGCGAGTTGGGAGACGGGAGTCAAAACTTGGGCGTATGTGGATGGTCGGATACGTTAACAATAAAAGAATTAGAATTTAACCCAAAGGCCCCAAAATGAACCTACCTATAACGGGAATGAACAGGTGATGCCCTTACTGCCTTGGGCGAGCGCCCCCTTGACCTATAGCCAGTGTTGGGCCTAACCACCATATATATAATTCACTTTTTTTACAACCCCAATAATTCAGATAAACTTACATGCATGTGTTCATGTGTTTGTTTTACATGGAAAACAACACATTTTGTTTATACAGTGTTTGTTTTATATATAAAATGTTCGTGAATGTTTTTCTATATTCAAATAGTCATGAACATTTTACATATAAAAAAAACGTTCATATATTCCATATCTAAAACTAACACGCAAATAGAGATGGATCTACTTTGGTAAATATGGGGGATAGTCCCCATTAAAATAAAGAGAAATCATATATCCTTCTACTTTTTCCTCTTACTCACTTGATCAAGACAAGTGTTAAAATCAATGGATGATATGAGGAAAGAGAATTAGTGGATTCTACATGTCACTTGATCAAGTGAGTAGGAGGATGAGTAGGAGGAAATATAATTTCTCTAAAATAAAATAAAAATAAGCTTTAAAAAATTTGAACTCTTTACCTTAAATCCCCAACAATTTTTTCTTGGAGATCCCTACCAACAAAAAAATTTTAAAAATGACCTTAAATCAACTTAAAAAAAATCTCCATTTTAACAAAATAAACTTTAAAACCCACCGAAACGTTATAACTAAACTAAAAACACATAGAACTTGAAAACCTATAATCTATCTTCAACGTGCTCCTATCAAAATAAAATCTTAGATTCACCACTACACGTGAATACTAGTGTTAATATTTTATATGAATCATTGGATTTGTATAAACTTGGTAAAAGTTGACACGATAAGCTAAGCCGATACGAACTCGACGCGAAATAAATGGGTTTGGCTAACAGATTTCAACCCATTTAAGTAAACAAGTTGACATGACACGAAAATTAAACGGGTAAGGTTATGGTCAAAAATGTCAACTCGAAAATGACCTGAATAATCTGTTTATATATGTGTGTGTGTGTATTTATAAAGTTTTTCTTTTTTTATTTTTTTTAACTAATTTCCGGTTTACCTTTTAGGCTAGATAAATTGGTGGTCTAAAAACAATTAAAAATCTAAAACTCTAAAGTCTAAATCGTCTAACCTTAGTCAACCTATCAACAGTCTTATCACTAAGAGTTCGAGTTTCCCGCACGATTTCAATTTTATTTTTTCGTCTTATTTGTATTTTTAACGTTATGGAATTGATTCGAACTTATAAGTTTGAATTATAAAATTTGGATTCGTAATATTTTTATGAACGTTTGATTTTTAATTTTGTAAATGTTAAACGGGTTAAACAGATCGGGTTAAAGTTAGACACTTTCAACACATTTAATTTTGAACCCAATACGAACTTGACACGACACGACACCTGACATTTAAGTTTATAAATGACTTATATATATACATCTAGGTCTCTCTCTCTCTCTCTCTATATATATATATATATGNAACACATGCTACTCATGTTGCCTCCAACTATTTCAATTATTGTTCCATTTATTGTTTATTGGCGATGAATCTCTACTACTACTTTTTAGGTTCATGTTTTTCTTATTATTTTGGAATTTATATTTTTCTTAATATATTTTAATGGTCATTTATTCTCGTAATTATACACACTGTTTACAATAATTGATTACTTAGGTTGGGGGGGTGACTTTGTTTAAATTATAGCATTTTAAATCGAACTTTCACTTGCATCTCATTTAACATTTTCAAGTATTAACCAAACGTCTATTTATTTGTTTTTAAATTATTCAAAAATAATTACATAAATCATAAATTTTTTGTGTAAATGGATGGCCAGCTCAGTTGGTCTGATACATGAATTATAGTTCCCATATGATGAAGGTCAGGAGTTCGATGTAGGGGATTTTCCCTGAAGGGGTACCGGATTCGAATCTCAGCTGATGCCTTGAGGCCCTTTAAATGGAAACTGGATGGTTAGGCTGGGGGTGGTTATTCTCCTTGGAGAGGTTTCGAACTGGGGTCATCGTGTTTTGGTACTATGGTGGCACAATGATACTCCGTTGCACCAACATGTCGTTCAAAAAAAATTATAAATTTTTTGTTTTGTCTAGAATATCTATTAAATAATGCTAATAAGGGTTTAGAATAATTACATAAATCATAAATATGATTACATAAATTATAAAATTTTCGCTTTGTCTAGAATATTTATTACCAAGTCGATATTGATGGCGCCAAGGAAGATTGCTACCGTCTTGAGAAAGAGGCAGAATCAAGAGGGT
The DNA here is from genome assembly GCA_001633085.1 of Carthamus tinctorius. Lineage (NCBI taxonomy): Eukaryota > Viridiplantae > Streptophyta > Magnoliopsida > Asterales > Asteraceae > Carthamus > Carthamus tinctorius. The sequence goes on from LUCG01299113.1 coordinate 4,888, forward strand.
GGACCGAGGAGAATAGAGAGAAGTGGGCTCATAGTAGATTTGGCTAGACCTTGAAGACAAAAGGCATAAAATGGAGCTCCAAAAGGCGAAGATCAAATGGTTCATCGAGGGAGACATGAACACTAAGTTTTTCCATGCGGTAATCAAGAAGAGGGAGAGGAAGAACTCGATTAGAGGTCTTGAAATTAATGGAGTTTGGGAGGACGAGCCAAGCCATATTATGTCTCATATTGCCAATTTTTTTAGCGAAAAATTCCCTAGCTCAATTGGAGAAAAACCTTCTTTTCATTGTCAAAACACGAAAAGAATATCGGTGGAGGACGCGACATTCATTGAAAGGCCCTTTGAAGAAATGGAAGTTTGGAATGCTATCAAAAGTTGTGAAAGTAACAAATCGCCAGCCCCGAATGCGTTTACAATGGGGTTCGTGAAAAAAATTGGCGGATCATTAAGGAGGACCTTCTCGCGGCCATCCATTGGTTTTGGGAGAAAGAATCGTTTACCACGGGTTGCAACTCGTCGTTCGTTCATCACCCTAATCCCCAAGGTTGCAAACCCGGTTAAACTTGCGGATTTTAGACCCATTAGTCTAATAGGAGTGTTTTACAAAATAGTGGCGAATGTGTTGGCGGAAAAACTTAAAGGGGTGATTGAATAAATTATTGTTGATGTTCAAAGCGCTTATATTAAAAATCGGCATATATTAGATGGTGTGCTTATCACAAATGAGGTGGTGGATCATATTCGTGAGACGGAACGAAGTGGCTTAATCTTTAAGGTGGACTTTGAAAAAGCCTATGACTCCGTAGAGTGGGACTTTTTAATCGGGTCCCTCAAAAGAATGGGTTTTGGAAAAAAGTGGAGGAATTGGATAGATTCTTGCCTTAAATCGACCACAATGTCAGTCTTGGTTAATGGCTCATCAACCAAGGAGTTTCCTATGGGAAAGGGTCTACGTCAAGGTCATCCAATGGCCCCTTTCCTCTTTTTGTTAGTGGCGCAAAATCTTAACTTAATGATTCAAGAAGTGGTGGGAAAAGGTCTTTACGAAGGAATCAAGGTTGGTTGTGAAGAGATTATGGTCTCGGATTTACAATTTGTGGATGACACCATCTTCTTTGGGAAATGGAGTATATCTCAACAATCTCCTCAAGATTCTCGAATGTTTTCCGTTGATCTCGGGCTTGAAGATCAACATGGGATCGAAAAAGTAAAATCTACGGTTTGGGGGTTAGTGAAAAGGAAGTGCGAGAATGGGCAAGGGGGGTTGGTTTGAATGAGGCTCTCTCCCATTTATATACCTTGGTCTACTGGTGGGGGAGTCGATGAAAGCGATTAATTAGAAGCCGGTAATTGAGAAGGTGAAAACAAAACTTGGTCCATGGAATTCGAAAGTCATATCGTTTGGTGGTCGCCTAACTCTTGTCAAATCGGTCCTTAGTAGTTTGTCGTTGTATTACTTGTCTATGTTCCGAGTCTCGAGTGGTGTGTGTAAAATGTTGGAAAGGATTCGTAATCGGTTTTTTAGGGAGGGGTGGAGGGTGATAAAAACAATATTGTTTGGGTTAAATGGGAGAAATCGGCGAGTCCATTCGAGAAGGGAGGTTTAAACATTGGTAAGTTAACATCGGTCAATCGTGCACTCTTAGGTAAATGGTGGTGGTGCCTTCTCTTCAGGGAAGACACTTTTTGGGTGAAAGTATTAAAAAGCATATACGAAGCGTATGAGGGACTTTTAGGGAGAGGAGCGGGTGGTCGGGAAGGGATCTCTACATGGAAAAATATCATTCAAGTATGAGATAATATGGATGCGGAGGGGTATAATTTTTTTGGGTCCTTTAGAAAATAGGTGAGGGATGGAGGAGATACCCTTTTTGGAAAGATACTTGGTGGTCCAATAAACCTTTTATGGAGGAATTTTCTAGACTTTATAGACTAGATAGGGATGTGGGAGCAAGGATAGGGGGTATTGGCTAGACAATTCGTGGGGTTGGAAATGGAATTGGAGGAGAGAACCGAGAGATGGGGAATGTGGGAGTTGTTAGAGTTATCGAGGAAGCTACAAGGTTAGATGTCACTGAGGGGGAGGATGGATGTTTAGGTGTGGATAAGGGACGTGGAGAACAGGTATTCGGTAAAAAAATGTAGGGATCGAGATGTTACAAGAAGGTAGCAGGGGCTCTAACAGGATAGAAGGGCAAACACTTTGGATTTGTATTTCTTTCTAAATTTGATTTTGAATTTGTATTTCTTTCTAAATTTGATTTAAGTTCGGTTTTACTTTGGATATGCTTCTCTAAAGGGATTGGGTTGTTGTGATGGAAAAGACTTCAAGGGAATGGGGGTAGGGAAATGGGTTGTCATGGGTTGTTACAAAATCTATGTATGTGTGGGTGGGAGATTACACTTGGATATGGATATTTGATTTCAGAGTTAAGTTTTGAGTTTGGTATTTTGGTTTTGAGGGGTTGTAAAAAAAGCTGACTGGAGTTGGAGGGGCTACCGGAGAAGATGACCGAATTGGAGGGCTCATAGGAGAAGATGATCGATTGAGGAAAGGTTTATTTTATCAAATTTTACTTTAATAATAATATTTTTTTTATAATATAATAAACATTTGTGTATTGATAAGACCATTCACTATTTCTTGAAGCTCGATCTCTCCCCCGGATGAACCATATAGCCAAGAGAAATATATATGTTTTATTTTTAATTGTAAATTAAGGAAATACTAAAATGACGAGAATACCCCTTGAGTAAACGGGCCTATGTAACATAAGTTAGTTTGAGGGACGAAAAGTGAAACAGCATGGCAACCACAATGACTAAAATTATAATTAGTTTAAAGAAGGACAAGAGTTAATAATAGGTGGCAACTACAGAAACCAAAAGTGTAATTTACTTAGAAAATTATGTTAAATAGTTGTTTATTGTCCACATGACATCAAGATTAGTTTTAAGGGATAATGTTTTTGAAGTGTACAGAATATATTTTATGTTTTAAGTAAGCTATTAAACTATGAAACTAACAAAAATAACCCATGAAACTATAGAATCAATATCACTTATATTGAATCTGAATAAAACTATAGAAAAATACAATTAAGAAAAAAGATATTTCCACTTCACGAGACCTTATTAGGGGAGCTAAAAACCTGATCAACCCAATCTAACCTAACGCAATAACTCAATTCTAAGCAATCCGATGTTTAATCGAGTAGTAAAATTTGCAAATCTTAAGTATCCGGTTGAAACCGTGTTACGATCATTTGAACAAAAGCCGATATCCTTTTATTTCTTGGATCTAATATGAGTGTTAAGCCTCTATAAATATGTACATTAGACGATTATACCGTTACATACCTTCTTCATATATAGATATTTTCATTCTCGTGTCCATCTTTACTTAACTCTTTCATATAATGCTCAATAAATGTAAATGTGAACATATATATGCAATTGAGTAAAGTAGTTGAATGCGAAACGTTTAAGATTTAAGAAAAATGGATGAGTTGTATCAAAAGAAATGATTGATTAAGAAAATTGAATTATGAGTAGAGAAAACAACATGTTCAAGCTTACGAGAATATTCTGATGTTCAAAAGTATCAACCCGACCCACCCGTCCCGTACTGTTTGAGCTGGATTGGGTTGCACTTTGGTTAAGGTTGAGATTTTCCAAATCGCACACATTTACAAGAAATACTCTCTACAGCGACCAACTCTACAGCGACTACATGGAATCGTTGCTAAAAGTATAAAAATAGTGTTTTAATAAACTTACTGCGACAGAAAAGTCGTCGCTGTAAGTAGCTACAGGTACGATCATTCTGTGACAAACTCAATAGTGACGTTAATCGACAACGATGAGAAACTGAAGCTAATCTACAACGATGTCCGAATGTCCAAGGATGTGAAACTGAAGCTAATGTACAACGATGAGAAATTGAAGCTAATCTACAACAGATGGTGGGTCAAAGTGACGCTAATCGACCAGATTTGGATGCAATTGAAGCTAATGTACATACGATAGGTGAAACTAAAGCCTATAGTGAAACAATGGTTGCAAATGACCAAGCCTTTGGTAAACCAATGGCTGCAAATGTTGGTGAAAGAAGTGGGTTAAATCAAAGGCAATGGTTTGAGTAAATGGTAGACATGATTCAATTGAGAATAATGGTAAAGAGAATGCCATTAAGAATAATAATGTGGATGAAACTCATGTGGATGAGACTTTGGTTGATGAAGGAAATATAATTAATTATGTTGTTAAGGTAGATATGACTTACTTTAAGGTGTCAATTATAGAAGGCATTGGCAGTAAACCTTGAAGGTTTTGAAAGTGTACCAGGTTATGATTTCGAATCAACAAAGAAAAAACAATTGAAGAAGGCATACACTATTAGAAAAAGAGGCATCAACGACGAGATTCAGCAACCAGCAGAATCAGTCGCTAGTTAATGACGGATTTGGGACGAATAGACCACCAACATATTACGTTGGTCTGGATTTCCGATTGGGTTTCGGGTACGAAATGTAGCCCCCGAAACTCAAAATCGTTTCGAGCAATGTCGGATTCGGATTTAATTGAGTTCGAGTTTTAGCAATATATGTTTTTTTTTCCTTTTAATTTTCCCACCAAATTAGTAGAAAATAGAAATAGTCTCCAACAAAAATTTAATAATGAACATCAATATTTGAAGTAACAAGATTTGAATAAAGAAACTATCAAATGACAAATCTACACTGATATTAGATAAAAAAAGTTATAAATTTAATCTTAACTCTTCGTTTTTTCATCATTAATCATTAAAGATTAAAATTAACCCAAACTCCAAATTTCAAACATTAGTTAAACATTTAACTAATAAAATAAGGCTCAAAACTCAAATAGTTACATACAAAGTTATAAAAATATTAATAAAAGACTTTATTTGGGTTTCAGGTTGGTTCGGGTGATGGGTATGGAGATCCTCCCCAAACCAAGTAACCCGCCCAAAAAGTCGGATTTCGGAGATCGGGTTATGTGCGTCGAGTAGATTTGGGGTTTTCAGATCGGATTTTCAGGGTTTTCGGATTTGGCGCTGACCCCTAAGAATGAGATAATTATCGTGAAAGAGAAAAATGTTATGTATTTTGAGGGTTATAATGGTACTTCAGACCTTGTTCTACTTAGTTCCAAGGGGTAGGAGGTAATAGGCATGAGTCACTCTTGTTCTACTTAGTTTTAGCATATTCCATGTGGGTGTTTGCCAAACATGAGACAAACTTATTATGTTATGTTCTGTCTCATCCTATTCTGCATACTAAACGCACCCTTAAAGACAGATTTCGTGTGGAGGCAGTTGGGATTGTCGACAATCTAACTTTTTGGCCAAATAATTAATTAATCATTAAGCTCTAATGGAGCACCAAATAAACCAATTTTCCAAATTTTCTTTTTTCCTCTTTCTTCTTTTAATCCCGAGGTTATTGCTTTAGTAATTTTGCACATAAACATGAAATACATGTTAGGTTTCCATATATAGTTGCAATAATACATTCATTAAAAACAAGTTTTGATAATACATAGTTGCCAAAACAATAATATGTGATTGTATTTTTACCTAAATTATATAACAAAGTTTAAATCTAATCAGTAGTTATGAAGGAAAAACTCACTTGAATTGATTGATAAAGTTAAAAACGAGGAAAAGAACCCGGCTTAAATGGTCTATTGTGAGAACTGGTTAAGCTTATATAACGTATTATAGTATAAATGAAAGAGAAGAACAATAAATATAGATAAAAGAAATTAATCAGTTCTAATTAATCACAAACTCTTGGGGGGTGGGTATACATGACATTCCACCCCTCTTGCCATGTCAGTTTTTCTCTCTCTCTTTTCCACCAAATTTTGGACGCCGCCCAGGGTGGTTTCTACCCCGCCATGGCGCCACCCCTATCGCCTTTCCCTGCTGGGTGGGTAAGGTATATCGTTCCCCCTTACAACTAAAGAATTATAACATATTTTAGTTTGAATTTAGTTCTGATATATCATCTATCCATCTATCTATCGTAATCTGTCCCTTCTAGATGCTCCCATAGTCATAGGTTCCGCAAGACAAAAAAATAAAGTTATAAGAATGATATAAATATTTAAAAACGTTTTTTCTCTTGGAAAAATCTTTAAGTCAATTTTTCTCTCATATTGGGCGGATGAAAAAGTTACTTATCGTTATATTACCTTTTTTCTCAACCTTATTGGCTAAAACACACAAAAAATGGGACATGTGTGAATATGTTTTTATATTTTGTTTGAATTATATTTCAAACTCTGTATGTAGAAGAGATTATAGTTCAAAATAAATTATTTCAATATCAAAAGTTGGAACTTAACATAACTTTGAAAGCTTTTTAATGATTTTATATTATATATATATATAGATATATAGAGGAAAGTTCAAATGTGAACCACTTTTTTGTTGTGAACGTGAGGACAGCCGAGAG
>LUCG01299130.1:0-11355 GCA_001633085.1 Carthamus tinctorius
ATATATATATATATATATATATATATATATACCTAAATTTAGAAGGAGCGTTGGAGATGAGTTTACTTGTGTTTGCAATGTAGTTTTGATTTGTTTGAAGAAGAAGATACTCAAGGTCTCCTGTGTCACCGGTAACTCCAATGTTCCTGTTCCCATATCCAAATGGGTTGGGTGGTCCGACCCGTTGCTTATCGGGTAAGGATTTATGAAAGAAGTGGAAGCTCTCATCCTCCATTCTTTTGATAATGTGGCCAGGGACGCCATGGTTGATGACTTTGAAGAAACCATATTCTTCACAGGCTTCTACAATCAACTTTGATACTAATTCTGGCGAATCTTTACCAGAAAGATCGATTGTTGGTATCTTCATCTCTCCTCCACCCACCCGAATTCCCCTCATTTCATTTCCCACCACCACCATCTTATATATTCTACCCCTACCTTCACAAATTAATACCTAGTAATTATATGGTAATTAATTACGTTACTCAAACTATATTATATATAAGAAGAAGAGAGGAAGCATATGTATATGTAGGGTTTCAAGATTGAAGAATATATACATACATATATATATATATATAGNGGCATGGGAAGGAGAGTTGTAGACTGTTCTCGACAGCGACCCAAAATATATATATATATATATATATATATTCAATTTTATGAGAAACTCTTTTTTAGATTGTTTTTCAAAATTAATACTCTCTCTAGTTTATAAGAAAATAAACGTTTCAACATATAAATAAAAATAGTCAAAGTTTAGCTAAAGATTTTGTTAAAGAAACATAACATTATCTATAACATATTAGTTATGTCAAATTAGAGAAAATGATATTTCAACACTTTTTTGCTCTAACAAGATGCTATTGTTTTTTAAGAGTGTCATGGATTATGTCCAAATTAATTTTAAGAAATTATAGTTGTAAAGTATCATCTTTAATAAACTCAGTGGTTATATTATTGTGGACGCATGAAATTAAATCCTGGACAGATGGTATATTCGACCACATGGCCGTGAGTCTCAACCACTACGTCACAACCTTTGTAGTTAACGTTATGCTATCTTGTATGCTAAAATAGAAAAAAGACAAGACAATTATAAAAATATCTAAATTTAGAGAAATCTCTAAGACCTTATAAAAGATAAATAAACAATATTTTACTCCATCAATAGAAAATATTGAAATTAAATGTGTTAAAGAGAAAAATATTTTATTTAATTATTGAATATTTTATTAATATAATTAATGTTAAGATTGCTAAAACAGATTTACTGGTAATTAATATATTTTATTAATATGATTAATGTTAGGATTGCTAAAACAGATTGCATCCTATGAATGTCAAATTCAGATCGATTGGTATATTAAAAATGTAAAAAGTAAGATTTGATATTGATGTATATGAAATAAAATATGCAATTAAGAGACGGAAAAGGCCAAACATGTTGTTCGTGAGTGTCATGCATGAAATTTCATTTTTTAATTAAAATTAAATTATGGAAGTTTGATTCTGAATTTAAAACACACATGGTACAGAAATATTATATATTCTATGCACACTTTATTAGTAATAAATATGCCATATATGTTGATTAATATATTACATAAAAGTTGCAGATATCAAATATTTTAAGGCTATGTTTGACAAAAATAAGCTAGCTTATTGAAACGCTACTTGGAGTAGCTTTTTATGAGCTTTTTGTAGTTTTTTCCAATTACATCCTTATTAATATTAATTATTATACCACAAGATCTCCTTTTTGGTCATTTTACATACTCATAAGCTAGTTTTTGCCAAACATAATTTATTCATCAGCTAGTTTATCAGTTACTAGCTAGTTTCTCAATCAACAACTAGGTTATCAGTTACCAACTAGATTATCAACTATCTTATCAGCTACCAAGCTAGCTTATCAGTTAGTTTGCCAAATACAACATAAGATAGTTAAGTAGATAGGACATCATTATTAAGATAATATAATTGATCTTTAGTTAGGCGTTATACAATCATTTTGTTAATCATAAGCTATTACTATTACTATATTGGTATTCTTTTTGCTTAACGAGGCCCAACAGGTGGGCTTATTGGGCCAGACTGGTAAGAGAGTAATGATAACCAACCATGAATCCATGATGGATATATAGTTTATACATTACATTAATCATGAAAGAGAGACAGAGGAGAGAGACAGAGAGAGAGAGGTGTTTCTATTTACAATCAAATTAAAAAGTATGGCCAATGGCCATGCATGATGATATTCGAATAACAATTATAATGTACATATACAAAAGAAACCATTACTATCGTTTCATTTACATCATTTTGTGGGTATGTATGTGTATATACATATAATCACTTGTATATATATATATATATTTTGTTTTTAAATTTAGAAGCAATATATGAACAAAAGCTAAACATAATATATCATCCCAACTTCAATAAGGCTCATGTGAGGAATGTGAAGAGCAACAGCAGGCCGCCTGCAATTCTTACGTAACAAGGAATACGCGACATCGATCGCAAACTTCTTTAACAACGAAGAAGCCTTTCTCGCCTTTATGAAAGAAAAACCCATTATGTATGCAACCCCGGCTTCTTTGGCCTCCACCAATGCCAATAGCTCATCCCGAACCCCACCATCCATTGCATTGTTTGATGGTGCCAATTCAAACCTCACTCGTCTCCTAGGATTTACCTCTTCTGCTGGCCTTTCCTCATCATACGAACATCTTAGAACCTTAAGCCTCGATGATCTCATACTTTCTGTAGGATTCACTTGATCCGAGATGATCAAAGCAGGCCTCGATTCCATCGACCTAGCTACCAACACATTCTTAGCATCTCCTCCAATGGCAACAACCTAAGACAATTTAAGGAATATACATATACATACATAGCAGAGCAAATCATAAGAAACTGACCTGGTGCTTATGACTGCCATTCGTCCATCGAACTCGGAGTTGGGTGATTGAGGTTCAACTGCTTCCATTTGTATAAACTCTGCTATGCTTTGAGTGAGTTGATTCTCAAAGTTTTTGTCATCTTTTGGGATGTCTTTATAACCATATCTCATAATGCACCTATACATACGATAAGGCCTCGGGCACACACGACCAATCAGGTACCTTTCATCAGGTGAAACAAAGGGTACCGGAACATATTTCACGCATATGAACACCAAAACATTGTGAAAAGCAGGCAGATTCATCACAAAATGTGAAAAGACGGATGGAATGCCTGTCGCAAGTTCAGAGTATATGAGGCCTATTCCAGGCACACGAACGATTCCCAAGGTTGGTCCCAGGTTCAGAAGCCATTTCAATTGGACTTTGTTGTGCATCTCGTGTTTGTATTTTCTTCTAGTACCGTAATGCCACACAAACATGATGAACATAAACACAAAGGCAAGCAAAAGAGACACCCAACCTCCTTGAGGAACTTTCATGATTGCAGCCGATAGGTACACACCCTCAATCAACCCAAAAAAGACAAGAAATGATATGCCATATATAAGGTTTTTCTGCCACACAAAGGTTATAACGAGTCCCATGAGAAAACTTGTGATGAACATAACCGTCATGCAAGCAAGCCCTGCCAACAACACCACAAAGTTAATCTTGTAGATTGCAAGAAAGATACTCGTATGATCTATCTTGTCAAGTTAATCTTGTAGATTGCAAAACTTAAACCTTTTCTGATGTCCCATGAACATTTCCTATTTCCTATTTTAGAAAGATGTTCAAGTTAAAATTATCCAATTGCCCATTCATGAGAGACGAGATGGGCAATTCTAATTAGTAAGCGGAGAGTTAACTTACCATAGGCATTTCCAACTAGAGTTGTGTCCTGGAATCCGACAGTGACCAAAAGGGTAAGAATCATGAGGATCCAGTTAATTTCTGGTATATAGATCTGGCCGAACACGTGTTTCGAAGTGTGGACAATTTTGACCCTGGGAAAAAAACCAAGGGCATGGCATTGTTTGACAGTGGAGAAGGTAGCTGTAATGATAGCTTGACTCCCAACAACAGCTGCTAAGTTAGCAAGTGCAAAAACAGGCCAAAATATGGGCTCTGCAACACAAAGAAAAAATGATTGATACAATCAGAAGTGGAATGTAGATATATTATTGAACCATAGTATCTAAAATGAAAGCAAGAGGACCAACCAGGTATAGATTTGTAGAAACTGTCCTGAATGGAAGTAACGTTTTTAGACAAGTAAGCGGCTTGACCCATGTATTGTATAACCAAACAAGGGTACACAAAAAATCCAAATGCAAGCTGCACACATGGACAAGTATTAAATTTACTTTTACCACAACAAGAAGATGCAAAATAACAGGTTATTTATCAGAAAGAAAAAAACTACTACTTTTAGAGCATGCTACTGATTCCATTTCTTAATTTTGTATTTCCAACTCCTTCATTCACAAACCATAAAGCCTGGATTTAATCCAAAGCCATGGCATTGATAACGTAGACTTACTCTTATTGAGGAGGCAGTAAAATGGCCGAGATCTGCAAACATAGCTTCTGTTCCTAAACAAAATATCCCAACAGTTTAGTTAGTACACCCACCGCATCGCTTTGCAAACAATGATGCCTCACACAACTTGATCCAGCTGACCTAGGCCAGAAACTAAAGAAAGCAAATCCAAATCCTTTTCGCTGAAAATCTCAAACACAATCATGTTAAATATACCTGTAATGGAGAGAAGGACTCCCCCAAGTGAAATCCAGCCTTCCTTACGAGTTTCACTAAAGTACTTGATTATATAATGCGGAGAAAATGCATGAACGATCTTCGGGTTCCAACGTATGATATTATATAGCCCGATAGAAAATATTGACAGCAACCACAAAATAATAACCGGTGCAAACACAATAGCCACCCTGTGGGTACCAAAGTGTTGTAGAGCAAACAGACCCACCAATACAACACACGCCAATAATACTAGTTGCCCTATGAAAACAATACAGAAAAGAGAGCACTGTTCAATACATTATATCAAAAGGTTTCCCATTCTATACCACCAATATCAATACAAGATTTCAAGAATGAAATATTAGAGGAAACTTGAACCTCGATGATAATTAGTTACCATGAGTTAACGCTACTCCCACACCTTTGACTTGAAATGCTGATATGGCCGATAAAACTGCACAGGAAACAACCATCAACATTAAGCCTCTTCTGCCTGCAAACACTTCAGAAAATAAGCCACAGAAAAAAGATGATCCGAAAATGATAGACAATATTAAGTTCATGTTGTGCACTTCAAAAAAGGATAAACAGGTCATTTCTTTAGAGATGGAAGGATATATTATCACCAATAAAATCCATTTTACCAGATATTGCAGGAGTGATCACACCATCACCAATAACCATTGAAGCTCCTAATAGTACCACGACAAGTAAAGTCGTGCGTGACTTTTTATGCCTCTTTAGATAACGATTCAAGGACGAAGAGGATGGAGGGTGTCCAGAAGAACCGTATTTGTAAGAAGACAACTCCTCATCAGCTGCTTGTTGATTAGGAAGTAAACTAAACTTTGCATGCCTGCAGAGTAGTGAGTAAAGAGCAAATGTTCCACCTGAAATGTAGTATTGAATTTCTCACATTAGATATAATATGGTAGAATGCAATTTACAGATATTAGATACTGTTTTTGGCACACCTTCACCACAATCATCTGCACTCAATACAATACAAGTGTATTTCAGAAGTGGGATTAACGTTAAGGCCCAAAAGATCAAGGAAAATGCCCCGAAAATAACTTCCGGTTTGTGATGATTTTGCAGAGAGACAGCAAACACACTTCTAAAGACGTATAGAGGTGAAGTGCTCAAGTCTCCATATACAACGCCGAAACTTTGATACGCCAACAATAAATTTCGTGGAAGAAGGAAGAAAAACTGCATTCCTGACTGTATGTGAAGATGGTTAATTTTGAGCTATAGAGAACATGGAAACATTTACAAAGATGTATATTACCAAATCATTAAAATGAAACAAGTGAATTTGAATGGTAGGTATTTGAGGAAAGCAAGTTACATGTGAAAAACCTGGTGAACAATGAAACTATAAGTTTGTCTCTATTACACAAACAATCAACATATTCCATTTCTTCATGCACGTCTGACGAAACACCAAGTTTTATACGTTTACAGCATCTCTTATCACATTTTCTATTTCTTCCACCCACAAATGGATACATTAGTATGTTACATGGCCAAACTGAGGAAAGCCCAGGTCTTTATTATTTATTTACATGAAATGGTGTATTAGCATTGCGTAAACAACTTAATGACGGAACTAGGATGCTCGTGGGGTAACAATTTCAGGCCGGGAAGACATGAAATGAAGTTTCAGATAAGAAATAAAAGATAACTTATGAAGCAGATGGAATCAATGATGGAAGTCCAGGTTCATAAGAACAAGTACAACAGAACATGTAATTGGATAGTAGATTATACATATAGAAGTTGAAATATTTCAGTGTGCTGAAAAGTAATGTCTAGGATAAGTGATGGTGTAACCTGAGATGTTGAGGTCCCAGTTTGAGGCTCCATTAAATAATAATCCAATCTTGATAAAGAGAAACAACGATTGATCAGTTAGTTCGGTTACCATAGATAAACAAACTTTATTGATTTCTCAAAAACATATTCCTATTTTCTCATGTGTAGATATATATATATATATAGATTAGTATTCTGTATGTAACTTGTAAGAAAAATGCTTCAAGGAAGGAGTTAAGAAGTTTCACATGGTTAGAATCAAAGTGTTTGATAATGCAGAAATATAGTAGGATAGAATTAAGAAGTAGAATGAAGCATATGTAAGTATGATGATGTGCAGTGCAAATAAGTATTTGTGGCTTGCAAATTAACATTCCAAATCCTGGTTTCATATCCATTTTGATTTGGGTTTAGATTTAGATTTAGAATAGAAGAAAATAAGTACCCAGTGAGCATATAATATTAATATAGGTCAACTATAAACATCCGGATAGTAATGCAATTTTACCCCCATATCATCCAATTAAACATGCAGTTTCATTCTGTAGTGAGAGAGGCAAGAAAAAAGTTGAAAAGAATTGGACAGTGATTGTTTGCTTAACATCCCAAATGATAATGTCTGTCACTAGCTAGGTGAAGAGTTTTTTTTATTATTAATAATTTAGGTTGCAAAACGTTTGCAATGAAGATGATGATTAAGAGATAGATGATGATGATAATATACATATTATTGATGAGATTGAAGAAAAGCAAGATAGAAAAATATTAGTAACTAATGAAAAGCTTATATATAAAAATGGGGAATTGAAATAGAAAGAAGCAAGTTTTGACCCTAATCTTAGATTAAATTCAAGAAATTTATGAGAGAATTAAGAACCTGAGATTGTTGAGGATGAAGAGAGGGAATTAATCAACTGAGTCTGAGAGAGAATATATCGAAGATATGGAAAGAAGAAGAAGAAGAATAACCTCCTGGAATTGGAAATGCAAATGGAATTTCATACATACATACAAATCAAGAAACTTTTAATAGGAACAAGCACTACAAAATGCAAATAAAGGTGCCTTTTGTTCATAATTCTTTTCTATTTATAAGGAGTAGGAGGTACCTATAAATTAAAAATTAAAAATAAAAAAGAAGATAACATTAAACATTTTATATCACAATAAAAATTTCCTATTATATATATATATATCCAACTTTTGTATGCAAAAGTCTTTTATTTATTTATTACAGTATTTTATAGTAAATGAAAATTTTCATCATCAAACAGTTTTATACTTGTTCAAAAAGAAACTCATCATCATCATCCTGCTGGTTAGATTATTTATAAAGAAAAAATAATAAGAAAGTGTTGTTTTCAATATCCGATCGGGTTCCCCTGAACTTATTAAATTAAACCACCCCCCCTGGCGGCCTGGCTTTGATAGATGAAAATGAAAATGGAGAAAGGGGGATGATGGATGATGAAGAATCACAAACCAATCCAATTCCTTTCTCATGATGTTTCAACAAGATTCTATTTGGTAAGCAGTTTTCTTGATTTCTACTGTTTCATATAGATGGATCCACTACAAACACAATCACAACCACAATCACAATCACAACCACAATCACAACCACAACCAAATTATGGGTGGTATTTCGCAGACGAGATTATTCTCGAAATCTTAGCAAGATTACCCATCAAATCCCTCTTTAGAACCAAGTGCGTTTGCAAACTCTGGTTCAGATTAGCCTCCCACCAATCCTTCACCTTTGCTTACAATCAATTATCCCTCAAAAACGCTATGCTTCTTGTCGAAGTTAAGGAATCATCCACAGAATCCACATCAAGTCTCATTCTTATCGATAACAAGAGGGGGGTCTCTGAATTCTCACTCGATTTCATCAAGGATAGACTCAAAATTAGGGCTTCTTGCAATGGACTGCTGTGCTGTTCTAGTGTTCCTGATAAGGGTGTCTATTATGTTTGCAATCCCATGACCAAGCAGTTTAGATTGCTTCCGAGGAGTCGAGAACGGCCCGTCACTCGTTTTTACCCCGATGGGGAAGCAACCCTCGTGGGTCTTTCCTGTGATTTATTAAGCAATAGGTACAATGTTGTTCTGGCCGGTTACCATCGGATGTTTGGTCATAGACCTGAGGGTAAACTCATATGTTGGGTCTTTGATTCCGAGTCCAACAAGTGGCGAAAATACGTTTGCGATCAAGATGATCATGGGTTTACTCATATGAACCGGAATCAGGTTGTGTTTGTGAACGGGTCTCTCCATTGGATGACCCAGAGTTTCACTTACATTCTGGTTCTTGATTTGAAGTTGGATGTATGGCGAAGGATCGTTTTGCCTGATGAGATGGGATGTGGGAATGGAAGTGGGAATAGGGTCTACCTGTTGGAATCACAAGGGAAACTGTCGGTGATCCAGATATCAAGCGTTTGGATGAACATATGGGTGTTGGAAGATTATGGCGAAGACGGGAAATGGGATATGATTGATCGTGTGAGCTTGCGTTGTATCCGTGGAATGGTGCCTGGGATATTCCCGATAAGTCAAGGGGGGGATTACGTGTTTCTTGCTGGACATAAGCAGGTATTGGTGTATCAAAGGAAAACAAGAATTTGGAAGGAGATGTACTCCGTCAAGAACAACTCTACGATGCCATTGTGGTTCTCTGCACATTCTTTCCGTGGCACCATCTTTAAGGTCTAGTAGTAATTTACATACATCAAAACTTTGCTAGTTAACATATTGTACATATGCCCTTGAAAACTTTGTTTTTTGAATGTGTGTTATTTGCACCATAGCCATGGAGGTAGGTTGCTTGCTTGTTTTGCATTCTCAAAACATCCTACATACAAATAAACTCCAACAAAGGTTTTACTTCATCTTCATGCTATATTCATTCTTTCAATCAAAAAAAGATAACGACTCAATTTTATGGTTCCTAGATGATAGATAACGGCATAGGCCCGATTCTTGACAGGGTTTAACACGGTAAAGGGGAACCACAAGGGTGGTTGTGGCGGGCATACTGACCTAGGGGGATACGGTGGAATATCCTATCAACCCAAGTTTAAATCTAAGCGTTAGCATTCCGTGGTCAAGCTTTTAGTTACATACGGTCGTTGAACTTTTATGTTTTTTTCTTCTTCTAATATATGTAGTGTAGTACAAACCCAAATTACCCTCTGAAAATGAAATATGGGCTCGTTCTCTATTACTTGTATTACATATAATTTTATCGTCAACTATAATTGAGACTAGTGATGAAAACATTAGGGAAAAACGAATGAGTACACTTATGTAACAACAAAAACACGTTGTTAAAAGAATATTAGACCATGATTGTTAAAAGCTTATTTCGTTATATCATACTCTAATCTAATAGTGTTCAACTCTTCTGATCCAAATTTTGAGAATTTTCTTAACACTAAGGCTATGTGTACCCATGCCCTCCCAACCCCACTGCCACATCAGCTTTTTCCCAACCCCACAAATAACCCTCTGGAACCCTCTTTGATTAGTACCCGAACCCTCCCAACCCTCTCACACATCACATACACAACACACACGCACACACACGCACACACACAAACTCAGCGGTTATCATCGGCTTCTCCACACCGCTTGAGGCCGAACCTGCCCAGCCCGCTGGACGGCTTAGCGCAACCCGCTAAAGCCGCCCAGCCCACCAGGTCGAAACCCCACAGACGATTATGCATAGCCTAATGATAAAGAAAAGGGAAAAAAAAATACCCAAACCAGAAAAGGTAATGTATGCTAATATCAACTTATTTTCTAATTCATTATGGTTTTTATAAACCATATCACTAATATCAACTTATTTTCTAATTCATTATGGTTTGACGGGGTGTGTTTTAGGAATTTGAATTTCATGGAAAGATTTAAATCCTTTGTGAGTTTGTTTTGGAATGATTTAAAGCTCAGTTGTTAAATAATTTATAAAAAAACAAATTATAAATAATTAAATTGCCTTGACTACTAAAAAACAAGTTTCTTTAAAACAAATACTACTATACAATTAATTATGTGAAACCCTTTATGGAAAATTGAAATCCAATAATGTATAGAATTTCATTGAAATCCCAAGATTTTTAACTAAATACTTTGTTTTAAGCGAATGATGGATTTGAAACCAAATCTCTCTCTCAAACCAAACGAGTTATTGGATTGGGGGCTTAGTGGGCCGAAAATAGATTTTCTAATGTTAAACATTTATCTTCTTTATCATAATAAATTCTTTAAATTGCCAACTTTATTCTTAAAATATATATAATATTTTGGCAAAAATGCCACCAAAATGTATTTTATGGACAAAGATATTTAGGATAAATAATTGTATAACGTTTTTAATAGTTTTTGTTTATTATAAAGATAGAAAATCTTATGGTAGAAAGTTTTGGTATGATTTTGGTTAGACTTCTTTTAACTTGTAATGTTATTAACTTCTCCTCTAGATAGACTCTTACGTATTGATTTTCTTTGTATAGGGACGTTGTATCCTTGTGTGTATTGCTTAATACATCTCTTCACATTAGTTTTTCTCTTCAACATCATTATTTACTTTTTATATTTCCATTACATGATTTGACGTAATTCAGACTTAAATATAGCGACACCCCGGAAGTAACAATGAATCAAGTTATCGTCCACTAACAAAACTTATATTGTATTATTTTTATTATATACAGAGCCGTATTTTCAATGTCATTTTATGAAAATATGAATGAGATATAAGTGATCGTGTGAGTTTGTTTTATATTCATGGAATGGTGCATCATGTAATAAGTCAAA
>LUCG01299145.1:0-11223 GCA_001633085.1 Carthamus tinctorius
ATAAATTTAATATATACATATATATTTAAAAATTCAAATATAATTTATTATTTTTTACTTTTATATTAGTTTTAATTTTTCAATCTATATACTTTATTAACATATATGAAAAAGAATTAAAACACAAATATAATCTTATACTACAATTAAAAAAAGGTGCAACTTTACAAAAATATTAATCCTTTAAAAAAGTACAAATAAATAGTTTAGAGTAATTCAGATCACTTGCAGTCTCGATTTAACCAAATATGTTAAACCAAGTAGGAGCGCAGTTGATGATGAACTGCATTTGAGCGTATCTTGGAGTTTCTTTGAAAATACTCTTGGAATTCATGGGTGGCCCCTTGAAATATTTGTGTCGAGTTGTCTAGCTCTTCGACGATCCAAATAATCATTATGTCACCTTCATCATCAAAAGCAGTTGTTTCGACAACACGTAGATACTCATCGTAAGATATAATATAATTATTAATATACGATTCATCATTTAATTTTTGATTTATATGTAGAAAAGTATTTAAAATAATCTAAACATAATAAATTAATGAAATAATTAAAAATCAAACTTATTAAAAACAACTTAAAAAACCTATATAAGAATTTATAAGAAACAAAAAGAAATTATTTAATTTAATTTAATATATGTTTTATTGCATAATATATATGTTTATAGATTTATTAAAAAAAGTGGGTAAGAAATAATAAAAATAATAAATAAAATAATAAACAATAAGAAAAGTATTACAAGAACTCGGGTTCTTGTTCAAGCACCCGAGTTCCAATAAAAACATAGGACTGGACAAGAATCTTTGTCCCACAGTGGATGTTAACACCACAAGAAGAACCATGTGAAAGGCCTCCATCGTCGATGCTCTAAATCTTATAAGAAAATTTAGTTCAAATAGTTTCTATTTTGAAAATCACGAAATTGAATATTTTATACATGTCATAGAATATGAGGGTTAAGGGTAAAAATGAAAAATTAATAAACATACTGGTAGTGCTTTAATGCATTATCTAGACAATATACACTTATGGATACAAGTAAATTAAGTTATTTTTTTGTTTTTATACACGTTTGTATGTTATAGATTATTTATATGTATAAATAAATACCATCCGAATGAAGGGCTACCAGGTGGTTCCTCGACTTTGTTTTTTATTTTTTTTTGGTTTTTTTTTAAGTTTGAAGAATCTTTACTCTCATAATTTCTTCAATTTAAAAGAAGTTTTGGAAGAAAAATTGTCCACATTTTCTGTTTTCTCCATCTTTAAAAATCTGTTGAAAAATGTTGTTAATCTATAGGCAAATGTTCAAAGAAAAAATAAATCAAACAATCTTCATATTGTGAATTTGTCCGATCTCATTGATTACAACAATTTATTTCTTTCATTTTTACATGTTACCTTATAATTATCTATTTTTGGTTCTAGTTCAAAATTGTATTTGAGATGATTCGATTTCAATGTTGTTCAATTCCTTTATTTTTTGTTTGAAAGACAAACACACACTCCCACTAAGGGTGCGTTTGGTATTGGAACTGGACAGAACAGACAGGAACAAGGACTTAGAGTTCCATGTTTGGTGTGACTTAAAGTGGAACAGAACAGAACTGGGTGGAACCCAGCTGGAACAAGCGTGTTCCACAAAAATACATGGAACAAGGAGGAACAAGCAATCTTATTACCAAAATACCCTCTCTTTTTACACACTCTCTTTTTACCAACCTGATACCCTATCACAACCTCCATTTTTTTTACCTGCACCCTTCTTCAACATCTAGATCCACCCTTCTTCAACATCACGACCTTCATCTTGCACCCTTCTTCAACATCGAGATCTACCCTTCTTCAACATCACGACCTTCATTGATTTCTTTCTCAAATCGATTTCGTTCTCAAAATTTCGATTTAGTTCTCAAACTCTATTTCTTTCTCAAATCTACTTCTGAAAATTCGATGTATGCTTGATAAAATCCATCTATGTTGCTGAAAATCTTGATCTGCGGTGATGAACAATAATGGGTCTGTTGGTGGTCTTGATCCGATTACAATATGTGATGGTGGTGGTTTCGTTGATTTGCAGGTGGTTTCGTTGATTTACAGGTGGTGGTGTTGATTTGGTGGAATGTTGGGGATGACTTGAGATTTGGAAGGCTTCTTGATGCTGCTGTGGATGAAGTTTCTTGAAGAAAGATTCTTTATTTTAATTTATTTTAACTTGATTACTTATTTATGCTATTGTATATTAACAAGGATAAACAATTAATTTGTTAAAATTTTATTACTTATCTGTTCTATTATTTGTTAATTTCATTTAGATTAGTTATTCGATAAAAAAATAATAAATTGGTTACCAAGGGTAAATTGGTCATTTACTTGATTTTGTTCTGTTCTGTCCAGTTTAGTTATGTCTTACCAAACACTGAACAGCTGTTCTGTCCTGTTCTGTCATGTCCTGTTCTGTCCTGTCCTGCTATGTCCTGTCCTGATACCAAACGCACCCTAAACGACACCAATATCCACAACATGACTCGAACCCACAACCACAAAGAAAGGGACAACCACCTATATCTACACCAAATGCTGTTGAACTACAAGCCCTTTGGCTGTTCAATTTAGAATGTTCATGTTTAAGGAGTAGATATACTAGATCCATAAGTTGGTAAATGTAGGTCTTTATTTGATAATACGTATGTTTTTATATTATGAACTAGAAATCAAAATGAATAAGTTTTGTAAGTAATCAGGACTCCATGAAATTAGCTATGGTATATGCAAGCTAACCCGAGCATCCACGATTACAAAAGATAGACATAATGAGAGATGCCTACAATTGAAAATAACAAACAATAATATAGCAAAACCATCGATTGAAGCAAAAACCACACAAACCATCGAATCGAAAGAAGAAATCATGCAGAATTCTATCTAAGTCCATTAACAAAGACATTACATACAGAAATCTCAATCGACATCAAAACAAATATATCCAGTAGGAATTCAACATCAAAACTACATCAAAGATATGAAGTTGAAGTAGAACCTGAGCAGCCAGCAGCCTATGCCATATAGAAAATGTTAATGCACAATTTTTAAGATGTTATGAACATAACATCTTTGGAAAGCAGTTTCTCAAGACTCCTGATTAAAAAGGGAAAAATGCTAAAAAGCAATATGTTTCTGAAAATGTTTCCAATTAAATCACCTGAGGAGTTCTACTG
Source organism: Carthamus tinctorius (assembly GCA_001633085.1). Lineage (NCBI taxonomy): Eukaryota > Viridiplantae > Streptophyta > Magnoliopsida > Asterales > Asteraceae > Carthamus > Carthamus tinctorius. Next base: position 3,225 of record LUCG01299145.1, read on the forward strand.
ACATGCAACTTGGAAACTGGAAACCCCTTTTTGTTTTTGCCCTTGTTAACAGCAGCACATGTATCTTGTCCAGATCAATCCATCCTTTCAGCTTCATCATACTGGTCGAAAAGCTTTGCAGCCTTCTGTTGGGCAATCCCGCTTAAAATTAAAGAATCTTTTAACTGGTCTGCACCAAAACATGATTTTAAGAAGAAAAAAACAACCAAATATGTTTTTTAATACAAGTAGATACAATTGTCATAAATTGCAGCAACAACAAAGAACTATCATCGCAAGTCGAGCATTATCATATTATAACAAACCAACCAGTATATCCCACCAGGAGGTAGGAATAGGATTTGGGGTAAGATGTACGCAGAAGAAACAGAGAGGCTTTCTCCAAGAATACCCCAAGACTGCAAATAAGAAGCATAACTATAGAGCACAAATATCGACACACATAAGCAAAAAAAGAACATGGATTTTTTAAGCCGAAGTTATAAAAGAAAGCATAGGACCTATTTAGCTATAAAGCACACAGAACACACCAAATAAACTCCATATTTCTAACTAATTTAGGAAAAAAGAAGCTCAAGCTAAGCAGTACATGCATTTTCAATCTAGATGGTATTTTCGTAAGTATTCTCCATTTGATAATAGTTGAAACAAAACTGATTATCAAATGGTAGAGTAAAACTACTTGTATGCCCTAGCTTTACCAGTGTTTTACCCATTACTTCATTAAATACTCAAAATTTGTCAAACGTTCAATACTATCAAAAGTGATTATTGCAACTTGAAACAACAAAAGCATAGCCAAATACCCTCTTCTGCATCACATCTTATTAAAACTGATTATCTGATTTGAGTTATTGCATCCAAACACCCTTTTGATTATTAAGGGTATGTTATTTATTTCACTAATGCTCAAACACTTTTATGAACTGCATGGAAAGTCAAAGTTATCATTTCGGTGAGGTGCGAGTAATAAACTTAGTAATTTGTCTTTGAAAAAGCACAAAGCAGAATTATTCCTCAGGTTGGGAGAAACAGAACTTGAAACTATCTCATTAAATGAAAAACATAAAACAATAATCTGAAATCACCAAAGCGGCAAGCAACAATAACCATCTATTAAATACCAAAAACTGTTCATACAAACATACTTTTTTAGTTTATGGGATTAAAAAAAATGATCATATTGTTCAAAAGGATATGCATGCAGGAGAGATGCAGTTGTTTATACCATGTTACTTTGAGCTTACAGCTCCTGATTTTGCAATTAAAAAAGCAATTTCATATATCATTTATACCTATCAAGTTAAAGTATTCATGCATAACATTTAGAATGTATAATTCCAAAAGTACCTCAATTGTATTCTCCCAACTAGGACTTAGAAGGGGGCTTCAAGAGATTCGTCCCATACGTCTGCACTACCATTAGAGGCATCTTCAGCATCTTCCTCCATTGAAAGCCTAATATATTCCCGATGTGCAAACCGATCCCATTCTGTCAATGTTGGATTCTCACGTTCCTGTTCACAATGGAATGCTCTTTTAGTTTTTGTTTTATTGAAGTTTGGTTTAGCACAACTGGAGCTGCATTATGACCCAACAACTGCCGATCTTAACAGAGATGGGTAAGATACCTGACGAATGAGGAAGGGGTCACGACTTTCATACGCCATGAACTTGTTAAGATTAAAAAGGATATTGAAAGCACTGCCAGAAAGTTTGTTTCCTTTCAAGTCACGAAGAGTAATGTAGCCCTCATCCTGCAACTCAAAAAGGTAAAAAAAACAAATTATAATTGAAAGCTAATTTCCTACACCAGTTGTATCATAGTGCTTGGGAGCATATGCATAAAGATAATTGTACTTCAAATGCTTATGACTAAAGTCACTGAAAAAGCACAACATTTGCATTTTAATAGATAAACGGTTTTGAGATTTTTTTGGATCAGAATCATTGCAACACAATTACACAAATTACGAGTATATGCAGAATCAATAATATTCACCATGTCAACTGCCTTAAGGGTACACAAACATATTAATTTGGGGACTGTAAGTGTAGCCATAAGCAAAAGGTAAAAATTAAATAACTGCCTGTTCATATATCCCTCCCTCTTTGATCCCAAGAGGGGCACACTTTGACATATGAACTCTCACAAATTACTTTGAATTTACCACCGATATGAATTTTGTTGTATTTATGAAACCAAATCTTCACAGTTTGTAGTATTTGTGATAAAGTTGAACGTGAATATGGAAATTCTCGCGATTTAAAGAACTCGTATCAATCTTGCAGTCATAGGATAATATGTCAAAACTGCAAAAAGCAAATAGTTTTCCTGGGGTCAAAGAAGAGAACCACATAGGATTCTCAAGCTATCTTATCAGGCTGATGCAGATGACTCTGCTTGCAGTCAACTTTACAGAAGATGCCCTACACTTCATATCTTTGAAAACATATCAAAATAGAAAGTTTGATGTGCATACATCCAAAGGCAACAGTCTATATATAACTATGTGTTATCTTATCAATTTAACATTACGTAAAGAGATTAAAAACCTCTATTGCATAAAAAGGAAGATCAAAAGCCTAGAAACAAAAGAATAAACATACAATGACAAATATAAAGTAAGTACCTTTGGTCCAATCATGTCAACTATCTGACATAATATGTCCTCAAAAAGAACAGGCTCTTGAGCCATGCATTCCATGCGATGCAACTGTTCCTCATAGAAGAATTGCATCTCATTCCTTGTCAGCACCCCATTTCCATCCAAGTCTATGCACTTGAACCTGAAACATAATTCATTGTTTCTTTTCTTATGTCACTGATACAAATTAATGTATGTAAAGAGAATCTGAAGACACAAACCCATAAAGTTTTTCACTAGAAAACATAACAAATATAAAATAAAATTGAAGACAAAACAAGCTTATAGATTGAAGCTAATTGGCTAAGCTTATCAACTTCAGAGGCCAGTCACCTCGACTATCAGGATTTTGAAATCCTCAAGAGAGATCACCCAAACTTAATCAATCAGTTAAATGAAGTGCCGAACATTCAGAGTACTCCAGACCACCCAGTTTTTGCCGTTGTATAATATCAACTTGCAAGTTACAAAAGATAAGTAGGAGATGTCAATAAGATTGACTCACAGGTCACTTGCAGGTACCCCTTGGTGTGTTAACAGAGGAAGGTTCACTAAATGACAGATCTTGAGAAAGAATGGGACAACGAACAATGCCAGTCCTTCCTAAGCATTAGATGTGTCCTAATACTATTGACCTGCCTAACTAGAGTGCTTATATCTTAGCATTGTACATGTCTACATAGCTTCTTACTGGTGAGCTATCATTACATCTACTAATCTCCCGTTTTATCTCCCTATTTTGTAGTTATACCAATTGCTCATTCATCAAAGCCCAAATCACAAGTAGCGATGCCTATTTGCAAATTCCAAGCAGACTTTAGAGATTGAAAACATCTATTTGCAATTGTATAACTAAAAATCATCCTACTATTTGTGTTTCATGAGACATGTTACTTCAGTTCACAAATGATAAACCCAATGAATCAAGAGAATAGAAAACGAAAAAAGGAAGAAAAAAAGTCATACCAGTACTCAAGACTTGGCTCAGACGATTTATCCTCTTCAGACAAAATGAAATAAACAAAATCTTCATATCCCATTTTCCCTTCAACCTTGCTGGTGAACTTTCTTGGAACCTGATGTTTCAAAGTTTAAATAATAGGCAAAAGAAGGAAAATGATCAAATACGTGTCGCAAACAAAATATAGTTAACTGGTGGCCTTGCCTAGACAAAAGGCGACTATATAACAAACCTGGGAAAATATTCTGTCGACGATCCTGTAGGTCAATGCATGGTTGCCATATCTTATAAGGTTCTCTTTATCAATCAAAAAATCATGATCCGTGTCCAGCTCCCAGAACTTGCAATATATGACATAGAAGTGCTCGTAAGAGAAATATCTGCAGACAAAAATGGTATTAGTGCACAGTTTTAGACTAATCAAGAACGTTATTATGAGAATCAAAAATTAGTGCTTCTTAGGGTCAACGACCTTATCTCTTACGTTAGCTAAAGGCATTTCATATATGTTAAAAGGCTTGAGTGTTATAAAGGACAAGCTATTCTACTCCTAGTCTAAGAGGAATTAACTGTATTTAAAAAAGACTTGACCTGTGCTGAACATATATTACAATTAACTAGGAAGTAGGAATAGCAGATATACAAGGGCAAAAGGGCTGGTAACTGGTGTAGAGCCAACTCGGTGACTAGTGAATAACCATGGCCTAAGTGAAGCTAATAGACGTCCTCTATCGATGACCTTCGATAGCACAGATCACCAAGAAACATACTATAGTGTTAGAAAGCTGCCCAAATGTGAAAAAATAAGAATGCAAAGAACACATTTCATACTTAATGTCCTTTAGAAGATAGTGAAATGCATTCCTTTTTAAGTGTATATTAAAATGCTATCTGAAAAACAACACCAAGGTACAACATATACTGTTTATTCTAACCAATGATTCTGTAAAGTTTCTGTACACCATATACTTCCTGTCCAAAAACAATGTACTATATATTACTTAAAAAGGTTTGTTATGTACCCACCATTGTCACCTTTTCAAAATACAATGTGTTTGTTTCCTTGGTTTTTATTTGTTCCATTGTGCCTATTTTTTATTTATTTTTTTGTTTCTTTTCTCTTTTCTGCTGCTGACTGTTTACTACTATTGCTTCTTCTTTCCTGTTAGCTCGGACTTTTGCACAAGCAGGGTGTCTTCATGGAAACAGCTGCTATATCCTTTGGGGTAGAGGACAGGTATGCGTATATCCCACCACTACCCTGCTACCAAGTGAGGTATATTGTGTTCGTTTGGTTTAGTTTGGTAATGATACATGAACCTCGTAAAAGATCCAATTGGGAAACTGATATCATCTATTTTAGTGGAAAAATATGTAACCTCTGTCCAACATATGGTTATCAGCCACTCATAACAATCTCATCTGCCATTGCACCAACCTTTATTGTAAAAGCTATTACCTCAAAACTTTGTTTATGTCCTCTTCTTCGTCTGCATGCAGCATTGCAGCGATTAGATTTCCACGTTTCAGCTCCCTGAGGGTTAGACGACCATTACCCGCTCTATTCACGTAGTAAAATATTCTGTATATTACCGTTTCAGCTGGCCATTGAAAAAAAGAGCAACACGTCAGAGAATTAATGGAGGCAACATAATAGATGTACATAGAGAAAAGAGCAATCAACATATTTACAGAGCATATATAAACAATGACATCCAAATCCAAGCTACCCATTCCCCATGTACATGAACACAATGAAACATCCAACGCAAACTCCTCACCAGAAGTTAAAAACTACAGTGATATTGAACAGTAATATAAATGAAAATATTGAAATATCTTATGAAGTAAAATGTTTAATGATCCAGACACTGCATCTAGGAGCAAGGCCACCAGACAATTACATCCAGTTTCATTCAACAACTAAGTTAATCAAATCAGATATACTTCCCAAATAAGATTTTCAATTAGCTTGACAGCTAAGTCAAATTGAAAGGGCGGTCATCCGCATCAAGAAGCTTTGTCTCAAACTAGTTAGCAAGTAGAAAACAAAAGGGTAGACGGTCCCGTGGACATCATGGAGGACGTAAATCAGCGCATGCATCCCATTGGCAGAGGAGCAGTGCCCATGGCTTGAACCTGGGACCTCACACATATGGATTACACCCACACCTCTACAGTTAGCAAGTAATTGTCATCTAACTTTATATTGCCACTCTAACATCAAAGAAATTTTACTGAAAGTGCTTTTTATAACTGTAGTTCTTATAGTTTTTGGTTTACGAAAATGGTGGACATTGCACAGGCCAACAGCATGCCATGAACAATATGACTACTATAGTTTAGATGGAACAATAAAAGAAGTATAACCAAATTTTTTTATAATTTCAAAATCCGAAAATCTGAACCTAGCTAGTAAGGTCGGTCTGCCCTTGGCACGTCCTCATACCCGTTTCCTTGCATTATAGGTGTAAATTGTTGGTCAACGAACATACTACTAGCCAAATTTCAAAAAAATTCAAAATATTCGTTTCTACGGCTTAAGGGGTTGTTTGTTTTATTTTCTAATAAGCTTTGTATGAATTAAGATAAACCATTGTTTTAAATAGTCTGAATGACCAAAAATACCATTTTACCCTTTTGTCTATTTAAGTGTTGAATGAAACGTGATAGTTTGATAAAAGAAATTGAAAGTTATGAATAACATAAAGTATCAATTTAGGAACTATTCAAATAAAAACTACTCTAGCATACAGATAAAAAATCATCAATAACTTTAAATTATACATAAAACCATTGTATACCATATTACATGGATTATTCATAACAAAAATTGAAGGATCTAAATGATACTCATCTGTATACCTGTATTTATTTGTATACCAAAATACATGGATGATTCAAAACAAAAACTTTAAGTTGCATTGCTTGTAGATCTAAATATATATATATATATATATATATATCAAATGACCTTATCACAACCTCATGAATAACAAATATCATTAATATAAAATCAAACAATATTTATTTAAACGTCACAACGAAAACACCAAAATACTATTTAAAGGGTAGAGTGGGAAATAACAAGGCCGAATACGAAATTGAATTATAGCCGTCTTTCACAAACATTATAAAATAATACGAAATGCAAGAATATAGTCAAATGTATAGAATCACTTGGTTCCTCACATAAAGTACATGCATCAATTCCCAGTTTTCTAGAAGGTTTAATGTCATTAAACGGTCGACGTTGAAAAGCTATGGAACTTGATATGGATCATAAAGAGCATGTGGTTGTACATATTAAACGAATCAATTGTTTCAAACAGAACCACATCAGATTACAGATAATCAAATAAACATATTTTCATCCCCTCCCTGGTTCATCAATAAATAATTAAGAACATACCATATCTCTCCTGAAATTCGGGTGTGCTTTGTAGGAACTCCAGGCCTGGATGAGTTGTCAGAAGTTCACGGAGTATGGGTTTGAAGTCCTCCTATTGCAAAGTTGTGCAACCAACCAGATTAGGCAAAGGACGACTCAATAGACTACTACCATGTACAGGTATACAGAAAAATCATATCTCATGGTAAATCTTATAGCATTGATACCTCCATTCCATAATTTAGGGATGACTTTCTTGGTGAAATAACTTATTTTAGGAACCAAAATTACAATACAGTCAGAGGAAACAACAGTACCATGATAAACCATGGAAGACGTATAATCAAAACCAAATCTTTTGGTACTTTAAAAAAAAACAAAGGATGCTGAATTCAGATTTGAAAGTCAAATTGTAACATCAGTTTTGGAAGGAAAGTTGTGTCATATTCCTTTCTGAAATAATATTTCTGCAAGCACAAGATATTTGAACTTGCAAAAATTGCATTTCTAATATCTAAACAAAGATGGGGTTTGAGTAAGGAGGAATACATGAGTTAGATATCTCAAATCAGGCTGCTTCAATATTGTAAATATCTGTGTTGCTATATCTTTCGTCAGCATGTTGCTGTGGACCCAATAGTCAACAAATGCATCCCTGCAGGCATGTTACAGCAAATTTAGGGAAATAAAAACTAAACATCACAATATCACTCATGGCCATGAGATCGTGCAAGTATTTGATTTTTTTAAAAAGTTCCCCAACACAACCTCCTTTTAAATTGGATCGTACAAGTGTACGTTTTCAAAAGCAACTTAGCAGAACCAATTGTATTAATATAGCCCGTCACCAGGGTCTGAAGGGGAATCAGATCTATTGCACAAGGTACAACACTTACGCCTTGTTCTCGAGTTTAAAAATTAAAGGAGAGAAAAGAGAAGGGGAGGAAAGGGAAAGAAAGGGAAGGGGTGGGTTATCCCTCCAAATCATCCCACTTTTGG
>LUCG01299168.1:0-31947 GCA_001633085.1 Carthamus tinctorius
TTTTTTTTTTATTAAGGTAATTTTTGTAATGAAAAGGACTCTTTTAACTCTTATCAATTATATTATCCTTTTGAATTTTTTTTATGTATTAATTGTTGTTATTTTTTCCTTTTTTATGTGCCATGTGAGTCTCTAGAATTAATATTATAAGATTATGACATCATTGCCTTCGCAATTCCATGTGAAAGATGCCAAAACATTGAAAGCATTAATTTGGTTTTATATATTTACATATAATACCCTTACAAACTACCCCCCTATTGTTATAGAAAAAGTCACTTAATGTCCCAAATGAAGAATAGTTTAGGTTAACCAGATTTAAGTTATTAACAATCCAACTCAATTTTGATAGTTTGGAATTTTTTTAACCCAACTTATTTAAGTTGGTCGGCTTATATTTACAAAAGTGAAAAAAAACATATGAAATGTTAGAAAAAAGATTTTTTTTTCTTTTGAAATATGATCAATCATTCAAGATAAATATAGGTGCTCATCTAATATTTAGATACTGCATATAACTTTTCAACAACGTTATTTGATAAGTTTTATCGTTCGTTAGGTATGATAGGGTCTTTACTTTATTTAACTGCTAGTCGTCCTGACATTATGTTTTCAACGTGTATTTGTGCCAGGTTCCAATCTAATCCAAAGAAATCACATTTGAGTGCTGTGAAAAGAATCCTAAGATATGTTGAGTCGTTTTTTGTAACATATACATATTAAAGAGAAATACAGATTATTTTATAGAAGACGCTAAAACTTTTGTTGGAGCTAGTCAAGTTATTTTGTATTTACCCTTATTTTGTATCAGTTATATGTCGGATTACCTCAAGTTGGTTTTTTTAGTTAGTGGGTTGATTCGGTTAGTCGGCTTTTCAAGTACCTCTAGTTTGAAGGATTAGTCGTTTACCAAATGTTTATCGAGTAAACGCTTACCAACAAGAGATGTCATTCTCGTTTACCTTTATCTTGTAACATTCTCGGCCATGAGCATGGATTGTTGGTAAATATTCTAAACTCGTTAAGACTTATAAGAGCCATTTCCCCCTACTTATTAGGTAAGACTCTCAGCAAGGGCGGCCCTGGCCCTGGGCCTAGACTAAGAGGCCGACGGCCCAGGGCATCATCAAGTCTAGCCCAGATACCCGTTAGTAGGTTCATTTTTAGACTTTTTGGACCACTTCTTTTACCGTTATGCATCATTCACTGGCCCGTTTATCTACCCAATCAAAATTATATCTTCTCAGCCAGCTTTCTTTCCCAATACAGTGTCCACCTTCGATTAATCGCCTAATCGGCCACACGAAACGGCTTAAGGCTACCGCGAAAATCCAAACGATTGAAGGAAATCATCAAATCGATCATACAGAACGTATGATAAAAGGGCATTTTTTTGGTCTTACGCCATGGGCATCAAAAATCTCAGGACCGGCCCTGACTCTCAGCCATCGTCTTGCCTCTTATCATGTAAGTTTCTCGATCATTCTCGTACTCAATCAATAAAGTAAACGATACCCTTAAGCGTTTACCCTATAAGCATTCAGTAAAACGAACTTATACCCCCCGAGTTCCAGTCGTGGAATGTTAAAAGTTAGATATATTACTGCAAATACTTAAAACTACATGGGCTAAATTTTAACATGTCTTCAAACAATCTCATCCACTCTATCAAACAACATCATCAAACCATTAAGATCAAATCTGGACCATTGATTTCTATACCGACTCGTTTTCTACTTTCTAGAAGAAGATCGCAAACAAACCCACCACGTTGTTGCTTCTATATTCATACGTATTCACACACCCAAATAACTCCTTCAATCCTCCCCAATTTTGACTATAAATTCCCCCAAAATCTCATCTTTCTTTCCATATAAATTCAACCCTTTTCAGCTGCCTGCAAATTACACAAGTTTCTTCTTTTCATCAATCAATCAATTCCGAAAGATTTCGAGTTTCTTTTCTTTTTAGGGATCAAAATCATACGATGGCCTCACAAGCTCAGAAAACAGTTTATGACTTCACTGTCAAGGTTTGATCATTTCGGAATTGCTTTAATTTAGTGGTTTCAATTTGAAATTGTGTTCATTTAGTGGTTTTAATTTGAAATTTTAATTCGAAATTGTGTTCAATTGCTGGTTTTAGATTAGGGTTTTAGAACAAAGATTGGTTATGTGAAAAGTATAGGTAGATGCCATACGATTTATAGGAAGAAAATTCATTTGGGTTTTGAGGTTTTTTTTGCATCTTGGTTTGATTTTTGTGATAATTTAGGGGTTTTTACCACCGATGCTTGTTGGGTAAGAGTCGTCACATTTATTAAGATTTTAGTCCACTAAAACGGCTTATTTGGTTAAGATTTTAGTCCACTAAGATGGTTCGAATGCCACAATTTATCCGATAAGCATTTATAAAGTAAAAGTCAATCACCTTTGTTAAGATTTTAGTCTAACTAAAACAGGTTTTGTATGCAACAATTTATCCGGTAAGCGCTTACAGGAATACAGGTAAAAGTTGCTACACTCACTTACCGGGCAAGACCATCAGTCTTGGTCTTGCTTTTACTGTGTAAGATTCTCGATCCTTCTCGTTTTCATTTGGAAAGTTAAAATGATCCAATAAGCACTTAGCTGAATCAATAAGCGTTCAGTAAACGGCGTCTTAGTTTGTGATTTTTGTTTTTTACCTTCATAATGTTTTGCTAGAATATTCAATATTCTTTTATGATCCCACGAAAAATCCCAAATCCGTCAATCTGTTCGAACTTTTCTAAAAAGGTGTCATCTTTTAGTCAAATGTAAAGCTCAAATCAAAGATTTCTTGATATAAAAGCAGTTTTAGCTATAAATTTGCAATCTTTATGTGATCTTTAACCAATATGCTTATATGGGTGTTCTATTTTTTGAATCTTTTTTGTAAATTGAGCTTTAAGTTTGTATATTCGAGTAATAAATATGTGATCTTTAACCAATATGGTTATATGGGTATTCTATTTTTTTTGAATTTTTTTTCTAAATTGAACTTTAAGTTTGCACAAATGAAGCAATTAACCTCAGATCGTCGTTGTATGTAAAATTGCAAGTTATTTCCCGTATGGGTTTCGTTTATGTTCCCATTTTAGAAAACTTACACACCGTTTCGATTCTTTCTCTTTCAGGATGTGAAAGGGCAAGATGTCGATCTTAGCAAGTACAGAGGCAAAGTGTTGCTAATCGTCAACGTTGCTTCACAATGGTATGCTAAAAGATTTGAACTTTTTAAGTTGGATTACGACATAAACACCCCATGAGAATCTTTATAAATGCTGTACTTTTTCTTATCGATTTTCTCATTATTTTCTTGGTGCAGTGGCTTTACTAATTCTAATTACCCCGAGTTGACAACCTTGTATCAGAAGTACAAGGATCAAGGTTGGTTTTTTCGGCTTTATGCTCGACTCTGTTGAGCTTTTATACGATTATCTTGTGACCCTTTTCGGGAGGAATGTTTTTTTTTTTTGAAATCGGTCACATGATTCCAATTTGTTTTTGTGATTTATAGGTCTTGAGGTTCTTGCATTTCCATGCAACCAGTTTGGTGGGCAAGAGCCCGGAAGTAATGAAGAAATTCAGGAGTTTGCTTGCACTCGTTTTAAAGCGGAATACCCCGTTTTTGGCAAGGTTGGTGTTGTTTACAAGATTAGTATTAACGTAAAAGCACTTTCTTGATTTCGGCATATGTGATTAAGCTTACCATATGTTAGCTTATTGAAAAAGCCCTGTTTGGTCAGCTATAAGTTACTTTTTAAAAAAGTTACTTCAAGTAGCATCTTAACAAGCTCTAGGGCTTTTCTTTGTTTGTTTTTTTTTTCAGTTAAGCCCCTTCTTATATTTCTTTTTCAACATGTTCTTTTATTTCATTTTGTATCAAACATCATTGGCATATCATTGATTTTTACCGAACATTACTCATCAGCTAGTTTTTATCAAACATGACTATCTTTGAAGCTAGTTTCTACCAAACTTATATATATTTTTTCAAATATTTTTTTGTCGTGTCCTTTTAGGTCATTTTGCGTTGTTAGAGCATCTCCAGTAGATCCTATAAAATGGAGATTTTGGGGATTTTTGCTTCAACAGCTTTAGGTCATTTTGCATTGTTAGAGCATCTCCAGTTGATCCTATAAAATGGAGATTTTGGGGATTTTTGCTTCAACAGCTTCCCAAAACCTTCTCTTACATGGAGAGAAAGTATAGAAAGAAAGAGTGATTCTCTAAATTCACAGAAACTCCCCAAAATTGATTACTTATGAAAAAGACTTCAGCTACCCTTTAGTTAGCTTATCGGCTAGTTTTTATCAGACATGACTAATTTATCATCTTGCTTATACTTGGCTAAAATCAAACATGGTTTTTGTCGGTTTTTTCAAGATCGAATTACTTATGGTTGACTTAATGTGATTCAGGTCAACGTTAACGGGAAAGAAGCGGACCCGTTGTACAAGTTCTTGAAATCAAGCAAAGGAGGGTTTCTCGGCGATAGCATCAAATGGAACTTCACCAAGTTCTTGGTGAATAGCCAGGGAGAAGTTGTCGATCGTTATGCACCCACAACAAGTCCTCTTAGCATCGAGGTAAAATCGTGTTGTTTTTACATCGTTAAGTTGCCGTTCAAAAAAATTGGAAAGTTTTGTGCTAAATGTTTTGTGTTTGCATTTGGTGGTTGCAGAAGGATATAAAGAAGCTGCTTAATGTTGCTTAAAGAAGTTGGTGTTTGATGATGATGATGGGTCATTTTAGCAATAAATTAGCATATATATGATTGTTAGTTGTTATTATGTAATTAAGTTGTCAGATGTTATATGTTATGTTAATGTTTTTATTAAATTGAAGGTTGGATTATTTTTAGTTATTGGGATTTGTTTATCCATCTTTTCTTTATTGTTTGCAAGTCATATAATTTTAAAAATTGGAAATATTTTGTGCTTAAAGTTGGTATTTTAGCAATTATTTGAATACAAGATAGATACATAAGAGTGATAATACCTAAAGTTATTACAGAAATAATTAAGAACTGGTTTTAACGATAAAAATAAGATAAATGGTAAAAATGATCAATAAATAATTAAATATTCTAAAATTTTCGATGTCTTTTTCATGTTTTATTTCCTAATTGAAGATGTAAAATGTATATAATGATGAGTTTTTAAAACAAAAAAAAAATTATAAAAAAATACAAGTTGAATTATTATATGGAAAACAAATCTAGTAATGCAGTACAAATCATTATTAATATTGGAATGTTCTTCAGACTGGTAAAATCTCTCTAACGATAATATTTTTTTTAAATATATAGAATATAACTAATTAAAATATCTAAAATAATTAAATACAACTCTTTAACTATTATTTTATTTTAGCAATTTAGTATGATTTATATTTGTTAAAATATTATAAAAATTCATCTATCCCATGAAACTTTTTAAAAAATACTAATATGTTCAATCTCGTTGATAAAAATAATTAAAATAATAAACATGTTTATCAATATCAAATTTTAAAGATTTCTTTAAATTTATAAATTTTTAAATGCTTCTTTTTTTCTTTTTTCATCGTTTATTTTATTAGGATTTAGAATTTTTGGTATGATTTAGATTGTGTTTGGTAAACTAGCTGATAAGCTAGCTATTGACTCATAAGCTAGCTAGTAGTTGATAAACTAGCTTATAAATAAATTATGTTTGATAAAAACTAGCTTATGAGTATATAAAATAACCAAAAAATGGATCTTGGGGTATAATAATTAATGTATCAATAAGGGTATAATTGGAAAAAGAAAAAGCTATAAAAAGCTCCTGAAACACTACCCCAGCTAACGTTTCAATAAGTCAGCTTATGATCTATCCAAACATATACCGGCTTATAAGCAAGCAGATAAAAATATATTCTGTTATATAAGACGACCTTTTTCAAGGTTTTCATGGAAAAAAAAAGAAAAAAGACTATCTTCACCAAAATGTATCCAACTTTACCCTTATTCCCATTGTGTGTATCCAACCTCAAAATGTGCTATTATATGTATTATACTTTTAAAATGTGCTATTGTATGTAATATTGTACTTATTTACTGTTGAAATAGTACATGCAATAGCATGTTTTTTTAAAAGTATAATACATGCAATAACATTTTTTGAAAGTATAGTACATACAATAGCACATTTTGAAGTTGGATACACAATATGGATAAGGATAAAGTTGGATACATTATGGTGAAGATACTACAAATAAAAAAAGATGAAACGTGTAGGAAGTGAGTTAACACTTGTCAAACAACATCACTTGCATGCATCTATTCTCATCCGCCATTGATGACCATATAAATCATCTTCATATAATTAAGCTCCCCAAACACACACACACACACAGTAAATACACACACCAAAGCATTATAACAATGGAGAAAAGCAGCATCAACTACGGCTTCATCATCTTCATCCTCCTCTTGGTTCCATGTTAGTTTCGATCTGATCGGATCGATTTGTTTCAGTTTTGAAAGTCCAGCCAGGGTTTTGTTTATTTCCTGTTTTGGTGTGATCGATTAACTTTTTGTGAAACGTGTGCAGATGGAGAAGAGAGGAGTGGGAAGATGATGGTGGTGGTGGTGGAAGGGCGGACCTGCGAATCTCAGAGCCATGGATTCAAAGGAGCGTGTTTGATCGATAGTAACTGCGCTCTCGTTTGCAAAAACGAAGGTTTTTCCGGCGGCATTTGCCGTGGTTTCCGGCAACGCTGTTTTTGTACCAGAAATTGTTAGTTTCCTTCCGGCGAGCGTGTAACCGATAAATCCAAATATTATGCCTTAAAATAATAATGGAGAAGGCTAATTGCACCTCGTAATTGCTAATTGCATCCCTACTCTCCTCCTCACACACATCAACACCGCATGGGGCAGCCTACCGGTTAAAACTTGTGGAAAGTGTAACAACCAACCCAAGTTCGAATCTGGGGGTGAGCAACCAGGGGCCACTGAGTATTAATCCCAGGGGAGCATGCTTTAGCTCTCGGTAAAAATTACCAACGATGTAGTCCGGACAAAGTCCAGGTGAACCTTATCAGAAAAAACACTGCAGTTTTTTACATAAATTGTTAAGTCTCGTATTGTTGGAAGGGGACAAAACAGATAATATCTGATAAGGTTGGTTGGGACTTCGAGACATTGGGATAGATGTTTTTTTTGTGAGACTCGTGAGACCAGGATTTTACGCTTGAAACTTCACAGCATTGAAGTTTTTGTTGTGAAGGTTCGGAACTTTTTTGCTTTTACGGTGTTTTGATGTGAAGTTTCAAGTTTAAAATCTTAGTCCCATAGGCCTTACGAAAACGATTTGGTCTCACGTGAACCTGATTTAGTTGTTGTATTCTAGTGATTATTTTACTTACTAATTGTTTTTGGGTGTTGGACATATTTGGAGGGGAAAAAAACTATTATCTCTAGTTTAAAATTCTTATTTTATCCATTTAAGGGCTATTAAAAATGTTTTAAACTAGATTATTAAAACACTAATTGGAATAGAATTTTAAAAGCTTGTTGATACTTTTTTCAATTATAATATTAATTTTCACATATTGTCATTAATATAAATAACTATTAGTTATTGATAAATATTACTTAAGGATAATTTAATTATTCATTAATTGTACATTTATTTCCATATATTGTTTTTTTTAATTATTATGTAATATATTTATTTATAAAAAAACAAATATATTATTGGTCATATTATTTATATAAAATTTTATTCATTTTGAAGTTTATTTAAATTTTAATTATGTCATATAAAAAATTTGTAATCTACTAAGTTTTGAAATTGTATTCCATGAACAGAAACAATTTGCAAGTAACAAAATCAATAACCCTTTGTAAAATGACACAAAAACCCCAAAAAAACTTAGAAAAAAAAAATATCCCATCAAATTAACCACAATTCATGTCTACCAGCAACAATGGAGGATTTGAGTTCCAAACAAACTTCCTAAAAACTACATCCAAATAGAAAAAAAAATGCTCAGAATTTTTTCGTTACAAATACGCTTAAAACTAATACCAGCAACATTACGTTAGCCCACGATCCCATCTATAATCTACACATAAACGACATAATAATAAGGCTACGAATACGCTTAAAAAAGATCAAGATCATCGTCAATCGCTCGCTTCTTTTCACCATTTACAACAACACGATGCCCCCTCCCTATACAGAGATCATTCAAGAATCATCATCATCCACGGGTTAGATCGATCTCGGTATGCGAGTTTCTCATGTGCTCGTTGCGTGAATCCGGTGGCCAGGCGACCGGGTTTTGCGGGCTACTCTCGTTGGCATCGACGTCGGGACTCTTTTCGTCTCGAGAGGCGGCGGCATCGGTTTTCGTCTTTCCTTTCGGAGTGTTACTACCGTGCACAAAACTGCATACCACCACCTAGAAAGCCGGAAGATTTCGTAACAACCTTTCAGGGATTTTTTATTAAGCAACGTATTTTCTAATGCATTTTAGTTCATATATGATTATTTTATCTTGATACGATAAGGGTGTGAAATGAAAAATGAAAAAGTAAAGGGGTTGAAAGTAATTAAAGAGTAAATTGCGATTTAGTCCCTGTGGTTTGTTATAAATTTCGATTTCTGTCCCTATGGTTGAGAAATTTCCATTTTCCTTTTATGGTTGTAATTTATTGCCATTCTCGTTGCTGAAATAATCCCTAGCTTCGAAGTACAAGGGACTAAGGTAGTAAAGAAGTTTAAACCAAAGGGACAAAAACCGTAATTTCTAAAACATAGGGATGGAAATCGCAATTTTTAACAAACAAGGGACAAAAACTATAACTTACTCTAAATTAAATAACTAATTAAAAGGGTTTAAACTTTAAAGTGCAACTTATAAATTAAAAATTGATTGGATTATCAATATATAAGAGAAGATGGAGGTTGTGCATCCTTTAATGTGCTTTAGGGGTTGTACATTAAGCTTAACAGTTATATTAAAATAACCGTTTAAGCCCTTTTATACAGTAGTATAGATATAGATTCGTAACTTGAAAGTGGTGCAAGAAAGATACCTGAACCAAGCTAGATGCAATAAGGCGACCGCCGATTGCACCTCCGATGACGTGACCATCGGCACTGCAAACGGAGATGCTGAGACCCCCGGTTCGATTGTTGAGTGAACCGGTTTCGGGGAGCAGATAAGAACCGGATAAGCATAGTATCTCGAAACGGCCCTAGATAGAGGTGAAACAAGGAAAGATTCATTAACAATAAAGAAACCATATGAAACACCCCAAAGCCCTAAGCAACAGACTGGTCCAATAACCTCTGAATCAATTTAAAAACGACGGTGGAAACCGTTGATAACCCGCAATTTTAACCCAACATCCTCCTTGTTCATCGGGATGCGGGATTCACCTAGAAAGTTCCAACCCCTGCTAACAATATAAAGATTGGCTTTTGATACCATTTAAGCAACTAGTTGGCTCAGTAACCTCCAACTCAACTTAAAGCCACGATAGAATTTATTGGTAGCCCACAACTTTTAAGCTTATAAGGAGCTCGCAAACCTAATTTTCTATCCATGTGGGACGAGGTATTATAGCATTAATATGTTATAAAAGGCCCTATAAAGTGTGTGTGTGTGTGTGTGTGTATAGACTTGGGATCATGTGAGACCAAGTTGTTTTTGTAAGACCCGTGAGACCACATTTTTACCCTTTAGCAAAACACTGTGGAGATAACCTTCACAATGTTTTTGCTATAAAGGTTCGGAATTTTTTGCCTTCACGGTGTTTTGCTATGAAGTTTCAAGTGTAAAATTGTGGTCTCACGGAAACATGTTGGTCTCACGTGAACCCAACCTAATAATATATATATATATATATATATGGGTGTGTGTGTGTGCAGGCGCAACAATTGGAAGGCGAAAGGGGTTGTCGAACTATCTAACCTCGTACGTGACGGTGCCACCAGAAGACGTAAATTGGCGAAGTGTCACCGCAGAAACGGAACCGTTGCCTGATAAGATGCATAGAGCCCTTGGCCTGTGTTGTGCGAATGATAGAACCTTTGCCGCAACATCCTGCAACATATAACCTTGCAATTAGCTTCTTTTTTCAAACGTTTTTAATAACGATTTTATGATTGTGTTCGTGGATGAAAATGGTCGAATTGTAGACGAACAATTCAATCTATTTGTTCAAAGATAAAGACGTGCATATCGACTTTGAGCACAAACTTGTTAGTAAACGAATTCAAAATGCAATCTAGTAAACGTGATGGATCATTTAGTTAATGATAAAAAAAATCTATGATCTTCTGACAGGTTTGAGAATGTCACTGCTTAACAGAAGAATGTCACTTTCATACACAAGAATGCCTAGAAACCTGTCAGAAGATCATTGAGGCAAATAACCCTACACGTAATATGGGGTACCTCTCCAATTGCAACATGAATGATGTGAGGCGTAAAAGCCAATCCCGCCGAATTACTCATCCATTCACCTAACGACAAAAAGGAATGTCAATTACACACGGAATAGAAAAAAAGAGCGAAAAAAAATCAAAGATTCAAGAAAATCCAAAAGAAACTATGTGTTTAAATATACCGACAAAAGGCATAAACACCAAGAATAGAATCCAAATCTTGTTATAGTTTAAGATAAATAAAATCGAATTTCAAGAATCAAATCAAGAAAAAATTACACTACATTACACTAGAATTCAAGAATCAAACCAAGAAACATTACACTAGATTCAAGAATCAAATCAAGATTCAAGAAACACCACACTAGATTCGAGAATCATTACCCACAACATAAATTTGCTTCAACTTTCTCTAAAGTAATCTATACAACATCTATGCACATAAAGCACAAAACTTGATCATAAAAATGATCAAATATGCTTGAATTAATCCCAAAAAATCATTCTTTATGACTCTACCAATTCAAGAATCAAATCAAGAAACACTACACAAGATTCAAGAATCATTACCCACACCATGAATTTGCTTCAACTTTCTCTAAAGTAATCTATACAACATGTAATCTATAAAGCACAAAACTTGATGATAAATATGATCAAAATATACTCGAATTAACCCCAAGAATCATTCTTTATGACTTCACCAAATACCATAACATCAAATCAAGAAAGCAGAGTTAATTTGGGAAGCAAACATACCAACATTTGCAAGTCTTTGCTTCCTACCACTACCGGGAGGCCTCCCACGATTCTTCTTCGGGGTCGGTGTGACCGAACCCGGAGAAGCCGCCGCCACCGATGCTGCCGCCGGTGTTAACCCCAACGCCATATGCGACCCATCGGGCCCATATTTCCTTGGCCTCCCTCTCTTTTTCTTGACAACCGGATCGGACCCACTTCGAGGGGAGGCGGTGATGGACATTGCACCACCACCGCTACCACCAACACCGCCGCCACCTCCACCACCACCACCACCACCCATGTTAATGCCATGTGGGAAAACAGGGGATATGTTGTGTTCCAATTGGTATGTTATGGAAGACACCCTAATGTTGCTATGGCCATGGGGAGAAATGTTAGGGTTTGATTGGGTTTTGAACCCAGGTGGTGGAACATGTAACCCACCACCCTGTTGACCCGACCCGGCATGGGAACCCGATCCACTGACCCGATAAAACGATGGCATTCCTTCCCTTCCATCCATGCATTTACCCACTAATCTTTCACCCACCCAACCACAAGAATCAACAAAATTGTGACAAAGAACACAACTTTTTCACTAAAAAATCCTACTTTTGTTCAAATAAATCAAAATTGAGCATGAAAACATGGAATTTAAGAAAACCCTTTTAAAATAAACAAAAACCCACAAATTTTTTTTAAGGGTTTTTCATGGGTTTGTCAAGAAACAAAGTGAAAATTAAATAAAACCCTTAAAATGAAAAGGAATTCGGTTAAAGATTGAATCTTTATGCTACAATTTTGAAGCTTTACACCAAGAAATTGAACACAAAAACAGGGGATTAAAATGGAATAAATTTAGGATCAAAGAAAATATTACCCCAGATGAATCTTTGCAGATATGCAAAGGAGAATGATAATAATGATGTATAAAACAAAGAAAGAAGATGAAACCCTAGATTTGAAATTGAAGAGGAAGTGAGAAAGATGAGGAGTTTTGGGAAAGGGAAAGAGGGGATAGAGAGTGGGGGGGAGGGTAAAGACAAAAGTGATTTGATAATAGTAAAAAAATAGCTTTTTTGAATTAAAGTAATCCAGAATGATATTTTTTTATTAAAATATAGATGGATATCAAAAAGTAACCATTAATCTTTTAGCTAAATACTCAATTTTTTATTAATTTAAATAATGAGAACAATATTTTAATTAGAGCTTTGATTAAAGAATATTTATGTGTTTCAGAAATAGTGAAATATGAAAGATATAAATTAATACATATTTGGTATGACTCAAACTAATGCTTATTATAAACTTTTACAAGATTCTATAAATTGGTTATGGTTTTTAAAAAAAAAATAGAACTCATCTAATAAATTCTTTAAAATGAAAGAAAATATAATTTTTTGTACTAGTTTTTTTAACAGCAAAGTAACTATTCATTAACAAACTAACATAAATATATACCGGAATTCGACAAAAAAACAGGGGACAAATAGCAATCAATAAAAAACCAAACAGGAAATGAATCCGAAACCTAACACAAACTAAATCAAACAAATCATCTACACAACCGACCATACTAACTAGTTTACAAGAGGTACATTTACGTTATCGTATTTTGGAAGAAAAGAAAACAGTAAAGAATTTTCCAAATATGAAAAATCTTCAAAATTGAATGTGGGTAAAGAAAAATATATTTTATTGTTTCTATCAATTAAATACTAAAAGTTTGTTAAAATAATGAATGCATTGAATAATTTATTAATTTATGTTAAGCATAGTAGTCTTTAAAATAAAATAAAATTTGAAATTTAATATGATTATTTGAAGATATTAAAGAAAATCTTTATTTTATAGAAACTGATTAAGGTGCTTTTAAGAAGTAGAAAACATCTTTTATTAATGCCTTGTAACTTATACAAATATAAAATAAAACTCATAATGAAAATGAAAAGTTTTTTTATATAATAATGAAAAATAAAAATTCTATTATTCTACTATTTAAAATTTTATTGAATTCTCTTAGATCAAAATTCCAATGAGATATATTAATAACTTCCATCTAGTACATCACATAGATTCTTATTATTTAAACTAGATGTTTAATGTGAATGTTTTATAAACTAATGTACATTATCCATTTTGCAAAATAAATAAAATATAAAAATTAACAAATATATACATACATCAAGACTAAATGGTTAATGATTCCTTTTTTAGTGTAAGAACATGACCTATATTAAATAACTAAAGTCACTTTTATATATAAGTCTTGTAAATAATCCTTACAACAAATAATTGACTCTTTGTTGGTTTTATATGTAATTATAATATTTTGTACTTCAATAAAAAGAATTGGTTACATAACTACATATTAATAAAATTGATTATTGTACATCTTTGCTTTGTCATTGTCAATTTGACCTATTAAATGTTTATTATTAATAGAATAACATATACCAATAAAAATAAAAATATTATATGTATGATTTTTATATTAACATTAAACATTATATGTATGATTTTTCTATTAAGGGGTTTAATTCGATTTTTTAATTTCACGTCTCAAATATTAATGAAAACTTTCAATTCTTATCACATGAAATTGTATGTTTTCTTCATATCAAACAAATGTATCTAATAAAATAACATATAATTTAAAAAAATGTATAATTATTATGTTTTTTTAATTATTTAAATGACATGTTTATTTTTAGCATTGGGAAAGCTAATTAATTTCCATCTCATAAGTAAATACATGATTAAAAATTATACAAAAACAATCTACAATAATAAATATATATATATATATATACTCATTTTTATAAGCTAATTGATAGAAAAATAGTAGTGTTTTTCCAAAAGTGCCCCTATTTTAGAGTACCCTATGTAGAGGGTCATCTTGTGATGGGGCATGAATGATGTACTTGCACAAAAGGAGTGTGGTGCAGGAGTGGGGACACAATAAGTCAACAGTTTTTGAAAACAAACAAATAAAGTGTAAAAGGGAAAGTGAAAGGTGGGTTGGGTAGCCATATTATTTTATTTTTTATTTTTATTTTCTTTATAATTTAACCTCACACTATGCTATATTTTTTAAAAAATTATATTCATATGCCATTTTTTGTTGTCAATGAAATCTATATGGTAGTTCTTTAGATTATTAGATTCATTCATTTGTTTGATTATAAGCTATTAAAATAATGGATCTACTTCTTTCAAAAAAAATGGATCTATTCCCAAAGAGGGGTATTTTTATAGATTTTGACATTTTGTCATAAAAAATAATAATGAAAATTTCATCAACTGTCAACAACAATTTATGACAACTTTAAATTATCCACAATTAATTGTTTATATATGGAAATTATGTATTTTGAAAAAGGTTATTTGAACCAACCTTTTATGATTGGATTAAAATTGTAATTTGATCACTAGTTATTAGATAACATATTAGAATCTAAATAAATTGTATTGATTATATATGGTTTCTAGTGTTTCTAGAGAATTTAGAGAAAAATATATGGATATTTGTTTGAAATTTTTGATCTATATACTATATTATATGAATCCAAATGAACCCATCGGATAACCAATATTCCGATTCAGTCATCTATTGGATAAACGTGTAAATTGATATGAGTTGACTGGTAAAATTAAACATCCACTGGATCATTTGATTAGATCATACGGGATTGGATCAAGTGCAATTAAATCCCGATTAACGCCTGTAAATATGTACTCCTAAAATGTGTCTTCATTCATAAACTTCTACAAGTGAAAATGTAAACATTTTACTCTTGTGTTTGTTACATGTGTATATAAATAGTTATTTAATAAACACTTACTACCTCTTGTCGTTTAAGTAAACACTTTTTGTACCTTCCCGAGTAAAAGACATTTATTATGTTATAGATAGTGGTTTTTACCGATAATATTACTGTGTCATTTTTCAAACCGATAATCGTACCTGGTATCATAGTGACTCTTATATAGTGTTTACCATACAAGAGACATTTATATTATGTTGATTTGATGATCAATAATAATAATTTTGACTGGGGTGTTAAAAAATCGTTAAATCGTTCAAATCGGCGAAACCAAGTTAAACCGAACCATTTTCTAGTTTGAGTGGTATGTCAATCCGATAAATATGAAAATAGGTAAATTGTTCGGTTTGGTCTGGTATATGATTTGAACCTATTATTCAGCGGCGTAAACCACACCAACCGCCAAAAATATGGGTGTTTGTGGTCCCAATTTGGGCGACTTAACCCCCAACCACAAACCTAAACTTATGGCGGGTTTGAAAAATTTCAAAGCGAGCGGTTTGGTAACAACCGGCCAATATGTTTGACCGGTTAGGCCGTTTAGGCCTCTTATACGCTTTAAACTAATAAAGCAAACCATCTTTATATCTATAATGAAAATTGTACCAATGTAGCATTATTAAATAATAGTCTGTCGAATTATAAAGAAGAGTTTGTTTCTAAAATCAATAAAAACATTAAGGAGGTTGAAAAATGTTAAACAAGTTCATCAACATAGTAGGAATTTTGGACAAGTGTTTAACGAATCAAATGATGGCTTGGAATTTTGGATTTGGCTTTCTACGGATTTCAAAGAGTTGTCAATCCAGAGTTACAACAAGTTGATACATGAAACAAGTTGTTATCCATACCTCCTCCCACTCACATACCATAAGGTAAGGCTATGTTTGGCAAACTAGCTGATAAACTGGTTTGTAGCTAATAAGCTAGCCATTGATTGATGAGCTAGCTTATGAACAAATTGTGTTTGGCAAAAACTAGCTTATGTGCATGTAAAATGACAAGAAAGGATATCTTTAAATTTAATAATTAATATTAATAAGAATATAATTGGAAAAAGCTACAAAAAAGCTACTCAAAGTAGCATTTCAAAAAGCTAGCTTATGATACATGTTTGGATGGACTAACTTATAAACTGGTTTATTTTTGCCAAATACAACCTAAGTGTATGCGATTATTCTTACTCGTTAAATGTTTATTCCACCAGCGTTGATAGATGGGACTTGGGTTTTTTATTCAAAACATTTATAAATTTACAAATCAAAGAGGCTATGAAAATTTAAAATTAAACACAGTAAACTACTGTTTTGGTATTTGTTGTTGGCTTGTTGCCACTCGCTATCAAATATAGTCTTAATTTCAAACTTATTATATTTATGATCATGTGCACTTGCCCACTTTGTTTCGTATTTAGCCGTTGTGATTGCACTTATGTTTATCTTTTGGTCCATCTCACTCGTTTCAATTAAAAGGTCCTTTAACTTGGGCGCATTTTGTTATTTTTTTAGGTCTTAATTTTCATCTAAAAATAACAATTAAAACATCTGATGGACAAAATAAAAATAATGCTTTGAGGGTGTGAACCATCACATGGATTGTGTCTGAGCCATTTGAGGATGGAGCTCACTCTCGTCCTTATTGTCCTCAACAAACTATTGTGGTCAAAACTATGTTCGATGAAAATGAAGCCACCATGAAAGTCGCTACGTGAGAGGGGAGGAGGAGGTGGTCGACTGATTTAGCCACCAAAAGATGTGCACATGGTGGCAGGAAGAGATGGTCGGAAAAATTGGTCGGAGACGGGTTTCAACACTGTTTGATATGAAAGTTTCATATACAAAAAGTGTGTGTTTGTGTGTGTATATAGTATTAAGTTCAAATAAGAAGTACGAAAAAATAAGAAGTGGATAAGTGATCTCCCTCACTCATCCGGTCAATAAACGCGGCTTTGACCGGGCCACCCTCCTTTAATCGTCTCCACCCTCCATGAATCGCGTCAATCCTCCGTGATCGCGTCCAATGTAACCGGTCAGAGCCGCCTTTTATTGACGGGATTAGTGGTGGAGATCCTTATCTACTTATCATTTTTTAGCATTTCTCATCTGAATCTTTGTATATATATATATATACATATATTATATATATCTCTTATATTGATATAATGATAATGTCATACGCTACTAAAATAAGCACGAAAATACCAAAATACCCCTAAGTTGACGAACTTTTTTCAATGGAAGTTAGTGAGAGGGACCAAAACCATCATAGTGACCAAAAAAATAATTAATGCAAAATACATATGAGACTTGATACTCAACCAAAAGCATGGTTTACTCGACCTATTTGATTGGTTTTCCATTAAGCCATACATGGATTAACTTGTTTGTATATATTGGATTTATTTTTTTAACAACGGGTTTTTTCATGAAATGAACTTTATTTTTAATTGGGAATGACATATATAAAAAAACTTGGCTATCTAGATAAATCTCTTCCATAAAAAGTTACCGACTGTTATATCATTAACTCACCATGAGATAGTCGAATGTAGCTGACTGAATAGGTTGTGAGCCTCATTAAGCTGAGTAAACTGATAACAAACAAGCCTTCCCCTCAATTAGATATAACATGTTTGAGTTTAAAATACATCTTTTTGATTAATTATATTGATGGTAACTTCTGTATCAATTTATGAATTAATTAACCTTAAAGTGCATCTATCTCATGTTAGATTTCTTATACCCGATACACACGTGTATGGAAGTTTAGGGAAAAGGCAAAAAAAAAAACTTTCATGGTTTTTGCTTTTCCATTTTGTTAGGACCATAAACGTCCTGATGATAAGAAGTTTTATAAAGTAAGTTTTTGTATAGTTTGAGGGCTAAATGTGTAAATCATGTAAAGTAGAAGGGTTGGAGCTTAATAGTATAAATATGGGTGAAGCTTGTACATTGAGAGTCATGAGAGATAATCAATAGAGCTTGTGTGTGTAACATGTACAGTGTTCACCATTGTTGAATAAGATGATGGCTATGGCTTATCGATCTTAGTTTATTGTTTGATTTCCATTATAACAAGTGATATCAGAGCAGGACAAATCAATTTGATTTGAAAATCATGTGAAATCAGAGAACTTGAGGTATAATTTATGGATTTGAAACTGTGTTCACAAACTTAATTTTTTAACACGTGTTTTTAAAATTTCACGGATAATTCATGTGTTGGATCTGGATGATGGAGTTTGAAGTTAGATTGTTGATTTAATTGTGATTGGAATCAGTTTTGAAACATTTTAAGTGTTATTTGGTTGAAAATTTGAAGTAATTTTGGAATCTCAAACGTTTTCGATACTTAAAATTTCAAGGATCCTGATGGTTTGATTTAGTTATGGCAATGATTCGATGATTTCTCAATTGATTTGAGTTGGATTCTTTGGTAAATTGATTATGGTCTGATTTGTGTTCTTCAATTGGTTTCGATACTTCTTTCCTGATAAAACTCATGTTCCCGATTGGCATATGATAATCTGAGTTACCAATAGTGAAATTGATTTCACGACCATAGGTTTTCGAGTACCAAAATTCAGGTTTCCGACTCAATAACCTGTTTGAAATCTGATATGGTTTCCAATCTGACCCGAGTTTATATTAGCCTGAGTTCAATCTGACATCTGGAAGAGATTAGAAGTATACAAATTGGATTTCAATTTCATATTTCCTGACTCAAAATAATGTTTGTATATTTTCCGATTCCGATTCGAAAGGTTGTCTCCCAACATGTTTTCAAGTCAGATTATTGGAGATTGGATCGAAAAACCTCTTCCATCTGTTTGTCAATTTCAAATCGGAAAACACCCCTTCACTCGGAAACTTGTTGTTGGATCAGAAAGCAGGCTCGACATGTGGTTTCTGACTTCGATTGTGTTTGGCTCGAAAATCATCAAGTGGAATTTGGGCTCGTAACGTAAGAAAGTATATCGCTCATAAACTCAATTGCTAATCGGAAACTGTCTCGTTGACTCGGAAACATGAAATCGCATGCGTTTCGAAAATCTTTCCCCCACACTCGAAAAGCTGGATTCGAAATTGATTAAGTCGGAGAGTAGCAAGCATGGATCTGAAAATTCAATTGTGATCAGAAAATCAATAGTGAAAGAGTTGAATCAGAAATTCAATTTCAATCGGAAAGTGATTTGATGCTCGGAAAGATGAATCAGAAACTGATTCGAATTTGTGGATTGGAAAATGTTACAGACTCATATTGTAGGGCTCAAAAAGTTTGGATTTCTTGAACATATAAACCAACATTTTTTCCTTGAACAAGACTCTACATATAAACCAGTCACTTTTGTGGCCCAATTTATAAAATAGCATCTTGTATGCACATACATGTACGACCATGTTATTATTTCTAAAAATCTTGCGACTATTGATTATTATCAATTTGAACATAACTATACGTGTTTCCAATAGTTATTGAATCCTTGTTTTGTGTTCCTTTAATATCTTAGACATTTAAATGGTGATACGATGGTTTTTTAGTTGATTACAACAAACAATCTATGTCGTATCATTTATTTATTTATTATTATTATTATTATTATTATTATTATTATGTTGATTACAACAAACAATCTATGTCATAGCATTAGGCATCTTCATCCTTGTGTTATAAGCTAATTAGCAACCAAAAGGTTCTTTTGATGTGTATAATACTTAAATAGTCCTTGAGAATACGTCCAACTTATGCATGATGTTTGAAATATCAATTTGTGTCTTATGTAATCTCTTATGTTTGAAGGAAACGGTTATAAGTCGACTTCCACACCTAAGTAAAATTGATAATTCTTTTCGATGTCAATCCTCTACCCTATACAAAGCATGACAACTTGCTCAAGGTGACCAAGAACAAATGCCATAACACAAGCTCCAAACCACATCCACATCCATGGTCAACATGAAAAAGTCTCAAAAATATATCTCAATCATTAAGTCAATGACATGTCAATCAAATAACTTTAAGAAACTTTAGTGTATAATAACATCAAAGTTTGTAGGCCACAACGACACATGCCAAGTGGATCTGAACCAATGCATATTGAGTGCCAAGACCTGGGCAGTGTATGTGAAATATCGCTTCTTAACACGTCGTT
The DNA here is from genome assembly GCA_001633085.1 of Carthamus tinctorius. NCBI lineage: Eukaryota > Viridiplantae > Streptophyta > Magnoliopsida > Asterales > Asteraceae > Carthamus > Carthamus tinctorius. The sequence goes on from LUCG01299168.1 coordinate 20,177, forward strand.
GATGTACATGCTTTCATCTACTTATATCTGAAATAATATTGATGCTCATTCGTGATCTTCCTTTAAACTCTTATTTGGTCTTATTTAAGTATTTAACTTTACGCCTCGGCATTAACTAATTTGCCACGTCAAGGTGTAATATTAACAACCTAGTTCACTAAGAAAATGTTACAATACCACTTGAAACGACCATATGTTTAGGGTGTGTTTTGGGATTCCTTGTTTATTCTGATTATTAACTTATTTCAATCTGACACCGTTGATAAGCAATTTATAATGTTTGATTGGAGAAAAAAATATGCTTATAGTCTTTTGACATTGTAGATATGGAGTTTTGGACAAGTCATATCAATTATAACTTATTATTTTTTTTGAACAACTTATTAGTTTTTGGTTATTTTACATGTACAATCAATCCCAAAACACCCCCTAAAAAACAACTTATCAGCTCATTAGTTAGGGATGAGCATCGGAACCGGGTATCCGTCTTTGGAAGCGAAACGGCTTCAGAACCGTCGGGTCCGGAGCCAGAACCGTCGGGTCCGGAGCCGGAACCGATGTGATTGGTTTCGATTCCGGTTTCTAAAATACGGAACCGATCGGGACCGGTTCCAGTTTCGGTTTTCACTTTTTTGGAACCGCTAACCGCCGGGTAACCATCGAAACCGGTTCCACTATATTTTAATAAAAATAATTTATATGTTTATTATGTTTAATTGAAAAAATATAAATTATTATATTATTTTTTACGGTTACACACTTACTCATATACACTTATGATCACTTTCTTCACTCAACTTATTTAGGGGGCGTTTGGTTCATTTCAGGGAATGATAATGAAAATGGGAATGCAAAAGAATGAGAATTGAAATGAACATTGCATTGATGTTGTTTGGTTAACCAAATATAATTAATGAAAAATTGTTTCATATTACAAAAAAAAAATGTTTATCCAACTTGAAAATACAAAAAAATTTCATTTAACATCTATAGATGGAACAATTCATGGAAAAAAATCAAGTAGAAATAAATTTCCGTTCCCTCCAATTTGGTCAGGAATGGAAAGTAATGGATCTGCAGGAATGATTCCATTATATAATATCAAATCAAACAACAATTTTCATTACCATTCCCATTCCTAAACCCCTAATACCTTCAACCAAACGCCCCCTTATTATTATTTTTTTGATATCATATATTATCACTTCAATTTGTGTTTTTTGTTTTGTTTTTATTTCAAAAAATATTCGTAATTACTTATATAGTTATAGCTTTTAGTTTATCGATAAATTTTTATCATTTGTGTCATTACGTTTGGACTATATAATAATTAATAATTATTTTTTATAGCATAAAACGATAAAAAAATTAGACATCGGGTACCAGTTTTGGAACCGGAACCGTTGATTCCGACACCGGTTCTCAAATGTAAAGAACCGGTGCAACCGGTTCCGGTTCCTTCATCCTAGGAACCACCTGTTCCGATTCCAGGAAATTTGGCCAAGTACCCACATTTACTTACCCCATTCATTACATCTTTGTATTGTCATTATAAAACTCTGTTTGACACCACATAAATTGACAAACATTTAAAAATAACATAAGTTATTTTAAATAAGCAATCCCAAACACTATAATATTTCAAATGAACTTATAATTCATCCCATAATTTACTCAAGACATATGCAATGAAAACATAAGCTACATCAAATTCACACCCTAAATATTTAAATCCTCAAATACAAAGACTCGAGATTATATAATATCAATCTGTTTACCATGAGACCATATAAATAACACTGTTTTTTCACCACAAAATAACGTGAAGGTTTGATGTTTTCTGTACCTTCACAATATAATATATCACTGTGAATTTCAGTGTTGTTTTACGTCTCACATGCCTCATAAAAACAAATCGTCTCACGTGAACCCAAAACCCAATTATAAAAACTCCTTAGGCCAAGAGTACCACATACGGGCTTGGGGGCGGGATGGATGTGGGTTCGAGTGGGCTCAGCTCGATGGTGGTACGGATCCGGTGGGCTCAACCGACGGGCTCAACGGCGAGCTCACGAACTCGCTGCAAAACGCTCTCTCTTCTCTCATTCTCTCTTATATATATATATATATACTTAATTAATAAAAAAATGATAAAGGGTATAAAATGTTGAAAATGGTTTGAGGGTAGAATAGTGAAAATTGATGCGACCATGATATGCCAGTTAAGGGTTGAGCACAAAATTGACAGTGGTACTCGTGGCCTTAAATCGAACGACCATTCCCTAAAACATTAGGGGCCAAATTGAAAATTTAAAGAAAAAATTTATACTAGTTTTCTAGCTTAGAAATCAAACTTGTGGCCTACGCACAATAATTGAGGGGCTGGAACTGCCACCTCCCAATTCTTTGGCCAAGAGTCCGAACCGACTTGCTGACCCATATATAAAACCCAAATTCTACCGGATTTCATCCAGATGAACCATTTTCCCCTTTCTATTCCAAACCCTAATTTCTCCCTCCTTCTATCTCTCTTTCTATCGAACGAACTCTGACGACTACCACTGAAAAACTCCTCTTCTCCATCGCCAACTCGAATCAAAAGGTATGAATCTTACATTATAACTGTTTATCGTTGTTGAAATTAAAACCCTAGATTTAAACTCCAATCAACACAGCTCCAATATTTTGTTTTCTATGGGTTTTCAGTGAGTTATTGAGTTGTTTGAATACACTTTGCTGTTGTATTAGCTGACTTGGTTTATAACGCTAGTGTTTTTTCCTGCTCATTTGCTTGCATGCTGTACGATTAGAGTCGGAATAAAAACCCTAGTTTTATTGAACCGGGGAACTTGGTAGGGTTTTTCTTCTTTCTGAGTTTGATTTATTGTTACAATACTTGTTTCTTTTTGTTTATGGTGGATATAGGGTTTTATTGAGATATTGGGAGTGGTTTAGTTACTAGTAGGTGGGTTTATTGCTTTGTTAGGCTGGTACCTGATTGATTGATTTTATTGAATTTTTTGGTGACTGTAGGGTTTCTTGATTTCGGAAGCCATTGATTGGAGATGGCACATTTAGGAGGTGGTGCTGAGGCCCATGCTCGATTCAAACAGTATGAATACAGAGCCAATTCGAGTCTTGTGTTGACGACTGATTCTCGGCCTCGAGATACTCACGAGCCAACTGGAGAGCCTGAGTCGTTGTATGGGAAGATAGACCCTAAGAGCTTTGGTGATCGTGCTTATAGAGGGAGACCGGCAGAGTTGGATGAGAAACTTACGAAGTCTAAGAAGAAAAAGGAACGTGATCCGTCACTTCCGAATGCTGAAGCTGTGAATAACAGACAGAGCAAGAGACGGCGTCTTCAAGAGGAGAGTGTTCTTACGTCAACCGATGAAGGAGTCTACCAGCCCAAGACGAAAGAAACTCGAGCTGCATATGAGGCAATGCTCAGTGTGATCCAGCAGCAGTTGGGTGGCCAGCCTCTGAATATCGTTAGTGGTGCTGCTGATGAGATCTTGGCTGTGCTCAAGAACGATACTTTGAAGAACCCAGACAAGAAGAAGGATATCGAGAAGCTGCTGAACCCTATACCAAACCAAGTGTTTGATCAGTTAGTTTCTATTGGTAGGCTTATAACAGATTTCCAGGATGCAGGTGGTGATGTAGCTGGTAATTCAGCAAATGGTGGGGAAGAAGCCCTTGATGACGACGTTGGTGTAGCTGTCGAGTTTGAAGAGAATGAAGAGGACGATGAAGAAAGTGATCTTGATATTGTACAGGAAGATGATGAGGAGGAAGAAGATGATGTTTTAGACAGAGATGGGAACAACGCTATGCAGATGGGTGGGGGCGTGGATGATGACAACTCGCACGAAGCTAATGAGGGTATGACGCTTAATGTACAGGACATCGATGCTTATTGGCTTCAGAGGAAGATTTCCCAGGCTTATGAGCAGCAGATTGATCCACAGCAGAGCCAGAAGCTTGCTGAAGAGGTACTAAAAATTCTTGAAGAAGGCGATGACCGTGAAGTCGAAAATAAGCTACTGGTGCACCTCCAGTTTGAGAAATTCAGCTTGATAAAGTACCTTTTGCGGAATAGGCTGAAGATTGTTTGGTGTACCCGTCTTGCAAGAGCTGAAGACCAAGAACAGAGGAAAGAGATTGAAGAGAAAATGATGGGGCTGGGTCCTGATTTGGCTGCAATATTGGAACAACTGCATGCAACAAGGGCAACAGCAAAAGAGAGGCAGAAAAACTTGGAGAAAAGTATTAGAGAAGAAGCAAGGCGGTTGAAGGATGAGAGTGGTGGTGGATTTGGGGACCGAGATCGAAGGGACGTTGTCGATAGGGATACTGAGAATGGCTGGTTAAATGGTCAGCGGCAGTTGCTTGATCTTGAGAGCATTGCGTTTCAACAAGGTGGTCTTTTGATGGCGAATAAGAAATGTGAGCTTCCTTTAGGCTCTTATAAAGATCACAACAAGGGATATGAGGAAGTACATGTGCCGGCATTGAAACCTAAGCCTCTTGCTCCCGATGAGAAGCTTGTAAAGATTTCAGCCATGCCAAGCTGGGCGCAACCGGCTTTTGAAGGAATGACTCAATTAAACAGGGTTCAGAGTAAGGTTTACGAGACTGCTCTGTTTAAAGCAGACAATCTTTTACTGTGTGCTCCCACCGGAGCAGGGAAGACCAATGTTGCTATGCTTACAATACTTCAGCAGATTGGTTTGCATATGAATGAAGATGGTTCGTTCAACCACAGTGACTACAAGATAGTCTATGTGGCTCCAATGAAAGCCCTTGTTGCTGAAGTTGTGGGGAATCTGTCTAATCGTCTAAAGCACTATGGTGTCACTGTGATGGAGTTGAGTGGAGACCAGTCTTTGACCCGGCAACAGATTGAGGAAACTCAAATCATCGTCACGACTCCAGAAAAGTGGGATATTATAACTAGAAAATCAGGAGACCGCACTTATACTCAACTCGTGAAGCTTCTAATTATTGATGAAATCCATCTTCTTCACGATAACAGAGGACCTGTTTTGGAGAGTATTGTGGCAAGGACTGTTAGACAAATTGAGACCACAAAGGAACATATTCGGTTGGTTGGGTTATCTGCTACGCTTCCCAACTATGATGATGTTGCATTGTTTATGCGAGTGGACTTAGAGAAAGGTCTCTTTCATTTTGACAATAGTTATAGACCTTGCCCACTTGCTCAGCAGTATATTGGAATTAAAATAAAGAAGCCATTGCAGAGATTTCAGTTGATGAATGACATTTGTTACGAAAACGTAATAGGTGTGGCTGGAAAGCATCAGGTGCTTATATTTGTGCATTCAAGGAAAGAAACAACAAAGACAGCCCGTGCAATTAGAGATACCGCTCTTGCTAATGACACCCTCGGGATCTTTCTGAAGGAGGACAGTGCAAGCCGTGAAATTCTCCATGAACATACAGAGCTGGTGAAAAGCAACGATCTTAAGGATCTCTTGCCTTATGGTTTTGCAATTCATAATGCGGGAATGGCCAGGGCTGACCGTCAACTTGTTGAGGAACTGTTTGCTGATGGACACATTCAAGTACTTGTTTCAACAGCTACTCTTGCCTGGGGTGTGAACTTGCCCGCCCACACTGTGATCATTAAAGGGACCCAGATCTATAATCCTGAAAAAGGAGCATGGACAGAGCTTAGTCCTCTGGATGTTATGCAGATGTTGGGTCGTGCAGGGAGGCCACAGTTTGATACTTATGGTGAAGGTATCATCATAACTGGGCACAGTGAGCTGCAATACTATCTTTCACTGATGAATCAACAGCTTCCAATTGAAAGTCAATTCGTGTCTAAATTGGCTGATCAGTTGAACGCAGAAATAGTCCTTGGGACTGTGCAAAATGCCAAAGAAGCCCTCAATTGGCTTGGTTACACTTACTTGTACATCCGTATGGTGCGGAACCCTACTCTTTATGGCTTATCTGCTGATGCACTGACAAGAGATCTTCTACTTGTGGATAGGAGAGCTGATCTGGTAAGTTTCTGACTACAACTATAATATTTTTATTTTATTTTTCCAGCGCTCTGCTCAGTGTTTGTGGCTTCATTGTCGTCGTTACTTAGGTATTAACAATTATATTGCATATGCTTTTAATTATTCTATGCTGTCATTGTAATCAATGATGGTGTTATGGGAGAAACAAGTCCTAAAAACTATGAGTGGATGCAATTTTAGAGCTTAAACTGTGATCTCAATTCAATAGTGGTTGTGCTTGTTAAAAGATCTAGCCTTAGTGAAGTATTTTTGAATCATCATAGATTAATGTACTCAAATTTTCCATTTCATCCAGGACTTACCCTTGTAAATGTTAAATAAATGCTGAGTCATGCTGTAATTGTAGTGTATAAGCAACAATAGTGGTGCATCTCAGCATTTGCTATGTAGTTGCTGGAATCGATTCAGGATTTACCATGTTGGTAACCTCGTTGGATTGGTATAACTTGTTGGTCTGATGGCTCCTGTAATATAGAACCCTATTACTGTCTTTTGGGTTCAGTGCTGTTAATTGGTGCTTAAATTGCAGTATAGTTTGAGAACAAACCGGAATTGTAAGATTTAGCTTTGGCTTAGGGCAGAAAATTATTTATTGTATTCAAGTTTCCAATCAAGTGCTGATTGGTGCTTTAGTACTAGTATTGTAATTGTGGTATGCATTGGTTGACTAGCTTTTAGGAATGAATTACTTGCTTGTATTTAAACATGTTCTGTTGCATATTGGAACTTAGTTCAGTTAGGTGGAATGCCTTGAAGTGTTCTTTATGTTGATGGCTTAAAGATTTAAAATTGCATATATATATTTTGCTTGGTAAAGAGCTGTGGCAATATTTGAGAGACTGATGCTTATTACTACTTCTTGCAGGTGCATTCTGCTGCCACAATACTGGACAAAAGTAACCTGGTGAAGTATGATAGAAAAAGTGGCTATTTTCAGGTCACTGATTTGGGTCGAATTGCAAGTTATTACTACATAACTCATGGAACGATTGCCACTTACAATGAGCATTTGAAGCCTACCATGAGCGATATTGAGCTTTGTCGACTGTTTTCACTCAGCGAGGAGTTCAAATATGTAACAGTAAGACAAGATGAGAAGATGGAACTTGCAAAGCTCTTGGACCGAGTTCCTATTCCAATCAAGGAAAGTTTGGAAGAGCCCAGCGCAAAGATCAATGTCTTGCTCCAAGCATATATTTCTCAGCTAAAGCTTGAAGGACTTTCACTGACTTCTGACATGGTATTCATAACTCAGGTCAGTTTTATACCTACATATTTATTACAAGAGTTGTGTTTTTTTTTTCTCCATCAATATAGTTAGGTAACTTAGAGCATCTCCAACAGCTATGCTATAAATTTTCTATTATAGAGTATGAAAAATCAAAATCTCTAAAAAGAAGTTACATTTATCTCCAACAACTATTCAATTTTAGCAATCCTAACATGAATTATAATAATCAAATATTCAATATATCTATTAAAATATTGTTTCTCTCTCCTACACATCATATTTCAATGCATTTCATTGGTGGAATATATTCTCTCTCTCTCTCTCTCTCTCTCCAATTAAGTTTAGAGGCTTCTCTAAATTTAGGGATTTTTATAATCTCTCTCACCTTTTGTCTATCTTAGCATACAAGATAGCATAGCTGTTTAAAAATGACCAAAATCCCTCCTTTTTCTATTTTAGCATAGCTGTTGGAGATGCTCTTAGAATGCACCTATATTGGATTTGAAGCTGAGCATAGTTGTTAAAAGCGCTCTTGGGGCGTTCCTAGGCTTTGAGGCTCACAAGGCTCAAGGTCTTGGGTTTTATAAAGTCGAGGCTCGGTGCATTCACGAGGCTCACTAAGGGGCCATTTACTAATCACTTACTCGGGTAAGTACTTACCAAGTCATATTACCTTACCGGAAGCATATGGCAAGGATAAGAATCTTACCCGGTAAGAGGGCAAGGATGAGAGGCTTACCTGGTAAGTGAGCGTCGTCATCTCTTACCACGGTTAGCACTTACCGGATAAATTGTTGCATACGATACGTTTTTTGTGAACTAAAATCTTACTCGGTAAGTAAGTAGTAGTGCCGAGTTTTGTTGGTAAGCACTTACTCGGCGTTTGGTAAACGGGGCCTAAGGCTCCTTGTGGGCCTAGGTGCCCCTCATGAAGATTTATAAAGTTACTAGTCAAACCCTAATATTAAGTAAGCTTTCTCATCTTCTTATCTCCTAGACTTCTTAAAAAAAGTTATTTTAGTAGATGGCATAAGTCAAACCCTTGTGTGAAAAACCCAGTCCTTAAAATTTCATCCCCTTTTCTATAAATACCCAGACCTTAAAACTTCTCCCTCATGGCTCACGCTTTAAACCCCTCTCCGCTCTGCCTCTACTGAAATACCGTTGGTTGCTGCACTGGAGGCTTGTATCTGCTGCATATTTGAGTTGTGTGTAACACCGTGTGTGTGTGTACACACATAGATAAATCGTGCCTTGTATTCATGATGCCTGCACCTCGCGCCTAGGCCCTAGGACCCCTTTGCGCCTAAGTGCACCTTGAGCCTTTAACTTAACTTTGAAGCTGAGCAAGCCTATTGAACTTGCAAGCTTATTCGGTATAACATGTGAAGTATTTTTTAAGGCTTAGATTTAATTTGCAACAACATCGACATTTCGTTTTAGAGGTTAGGTCTTCCATTCTATTAGTCAACTTTTTGTCTTTGGCCAAAAACTGTGCTTGGGTACTTATCTTACTCCAAGAGCGAAAAGGTTTACCAGGGAATATTAGCAAAGGAGTAACTTTTAATGAGGTGGAGTTCTTTTACATTGCTGTCATATAGAAAATTGAAGCAGGAAACTTCTAATTGTCATTTATGGATAGGAATTCTTTTTTTGACTTAATTTGTGCTTTGGTTTTGCAGAGTGCGGGACGTCTTATGCGTGCTCTTTTTGAGATTGTGTTGAAAAGAGGATGGGCACAGTTAGCTGAGAAAGCCTTGGGCTTGTGCAAAATGGTTAACAAGAGGATCTGGAGTGTCCAAACCCCTCTACGCCAATTCCACGGGATTAAAAACGACATCTTGATGAAGCTGGAGAAGAAAGATCTGGCATGGGAAAGGTATTATGATCTATCGTCACAGGAGCTCGGAGAGCTTGTTCGCGCCCCAAAGTTGGGAAGAAATCTTCATAGGTGTATCCACCAGTTCCCAAAGCTTAATCTGGCTGCTCATGTGCAGCCAATCACCCGCACAATCTTGAGGGTTGCACTCACCATCACTCCAGATTTTCAGTGGGAAGACAAGATTCATGGGTATGTTGAACCGTTTTGGGTGATTGTAGAAGATAATGATGGGGAATACATACTCCATAACGAGTACTTTTTGCTGAAGAAGCAGTATATTGACGAAGACCACACTTTGAATTTTACGGTCCCGATATACGAACCGTTGCCTCCTCAGTACTTCATCAAGGTTGTGTCAGATAGATGGCTTGGGTCGTTGTCCGTTTTACCGGTTTCCTTCCGTCACTTGATCCTACCCGAGAAATACCCTCCACCAACGGAGCTGCTGGACTTGCAGCCACTTCCGGTGACTGCTTTGAGGAACCCGTTATACGAAGCCCTTTATCAAGAATTCAAACACTTTAACCCTGTCCAAACTCAGGTTTTCACGGTGTTGTACAACACCGATGACAACGTGTTAGTTGCTGCCCCAACTGGGAGCGGGAAGACTATATGTGCGGAATTTGCGATCTTAAGGAACCATCAGAAAGGGACTGATAGCGTCATGCGTGCTGTCTACATCGCTCCTGTTGAAGCACTTGCCAAGGAGCGATATAACGAATGGAAAAAGAAATTCGGAGACGGTCTTGGGTTGAGAGTTTGTGAGTTGACCGGGGAAACAGCAACGGATTTGAAGCTGCTAGAAAGAGGCCACGTGATAATCAGCACTCCCGATAGGTGGGATGCTTTATCTCGTCGTTGGAAGCAACGAAAACACGTTCAGCAGGTTAGTCTTTTTATCGTTGATGAGCTTCATTTGATTGGCGGTCAAGGTGGTCCGGTGTTGGAGGTGATAGTCTCGAGGATGAGATACATTGCTAGTCAGGGTCATAACATTCGAATAGTTGCATTATCGACTTCCCTTGCCAATGCCAAAGATTTAGGGGAGTGGATCGGGGCCACGTCACACGGTCTTTTTAATTTCCCGCCAGGTGTCAGGCCGGTACCCTTGGAAATTCATATTCAAGGCATAGACATAGCTAACTTCGAAGCCAGAATGCAGGCCATGACTAAACCTACTTATACTGCTATCGTCCAACATGCTAAAAACGGAAAACCCGCCATTGTGTTCGTTCCGACAAGGAAACACGCCCGCCTGACGGCGGTCGATCTAATGACGTACTCGAGTGTGGAGAGTGCGTATTCGGGTGCGGAGAATGGGGAAAAGCCTTTGTTTTTACTTCAATCCGAGACAGAATTGGCCCCGTTTATCGACCGAATTAAGGAACCCATGTTGAAGGAAACATTGAAATACGGGGTAGGATATCTGCACGAGGGTCTATCGAACACCGACCAAGATATAGTTAGGACACTCTTTGAAACCGGTTGCATTCAAGTATGTGTCATGAGTGGTACAATGTGTTGGGGAGTTTCTCTTCGTGCACATTTGGTGGTTGTTATGGGAACACAGTACTACGACGGCCGAGAAAACGCCCACACCGATTATCCCGTTACCGATCTTCTTCAGATGATGGGCCACGCGAGTCGGCCTCTTGTGGATAATTCCGGGAAATGTGTCATCTTTTGCCACGCCCCACGTAAGGAGTACTACAAGAAGTTCTTATTTGAAGCGTTTCCGGTTGAGAGCCATTTGCATCACCATTTACACGATAATTTGAATGCGGAGGTGGTGGTTGAAGTGATAGCAAACAAGCAAGATGCTGTCGATTATCTCACGTGGACCTTTATGTACCGAAGGCTGACCCAGAATCCGAATTACTACAATCTTCAAGGCGTAAGTCAACGGCATCTCTCGGATCACCTCTCGGAGCTTGTTGAGAACACGTTGAGTGATTTGGAAGCCAGTAAGTGTGTCACCATCGAGGACGATTTCGACCTTACACCCGTTAATCTTGGTATGATTGCTTCGTATTATTATATCAGTTATACAACGATAGAACGATTTAGCTCTTCGTTGACTGGGAAGACGAAGTTGAAGGGTCTTTTGGAGATTTTGGCTTCGGCATCCGAGTACGAGCAACTCCCCGTACGCCCGGGAGAAGAGGAGTTGATTCGAAGGCTGATAAACCATCAGAGATTCTCGTTCGAGAACCCGAAATACGCGGACCCGCATGTGAAGGCGAACGCGCTAATACAAGCTCACTTCTCGAGGCAGATGATTGGCGGGAATCTTGGTTCCGACCAGCAAGAAGTGCTGCTATCTGCTAGTCGTTTGCTTCAAGCCATGGTCGACGTTATTTCAAGCAGTGGGTGGCTTAGTTTAGCGCTTCTCGCTATGGAAGTGAGCCAGATGGTGATGCAAGGGATGTGGGAGCGGGATTCCGTTCTCTTGCAGCTGCCTCATTTTACGAAAGATTTGGCGAAAAGGTGTCAAGAGAATCCCGGGAGGAGTATCGAGACGGTTTTTGAGCTGGTCGAAATGGAGGATGATGAGAGACGGGAGCTGCTACAGATGTCTGATTCGCAGCTGATGGATATC